>NW_017547142.1:2901218-2912722 GCF_001854935.1 Bemisia tabaci | reverse complement strand
TATAATCCAACGAAAATAAATAATTGGTACATAACAGCTTTCTTGTATGCAAAGAAAATAATTAAAAATGTTAAAAAAGAGATGTCAACACAAAATTACATAGCCCGTTCAATTCAGAAGATACTACAAACGAACTGTACCTTAACATTTTCATATCCCAGAAGCTAACGTTCCCATGACGAATATTGCTATCGCTAGCGATTGCAAAATCCAACTTGTTTTCAGATTCTCGTTATTTTCCTCATATTTTGAGATCGCGATTCTGTTGTCAGGAGACTAAAGAATTCACTCACCAATTTTGACAAACGCATTCAAAATAATGAAGGCGTGGTTTTTTTAGAGGGAAAACATCGCATTCGATACTGATATCGAAACTGCACTCGAATGCGATATTTTTCCCCTTAAAAAAACCACGCCTTTATTGCGTTGAATTTGTTTGTCAAAATTGGTAAAGGAATTCTTTAGTCTCCTGACATCAGATCTCAAAATACGAAAAAAATGAGTAGCTGAAAAAGTTGAACCAATCGATGAGGTATATCGCATTTCGTTCTGACATAAAATATGGCGTCCATCGTATCACCTTAACTAGGGATAGTGTTCCCAATTAGTTGTATCTCCAATATGGAAAACTCTTGTTTCAATCCGTCGAAATTATTCGATTCTAGGGAAGGTAGCTCGCTTCAAAAAACATCAATTGTTTCACAAGCATTTAAATGGACTAAAACTTGTTGCAAACTTTAAATAATCGCCACTGGTTTCGTTTTTGATACGATCCAATCGCAGCTGGGAAAGTGATCAAGACTCAGTTGGCTCGGTGTAGCCACACGTAAGGTATTGCAGTATGTGGAAAGTTTTGATGTAATTGGAGATTGATGTCTGATGCGCTGTGAAAACGGCAGCTTCGAAAATGGACGTATTTCTGCCAAACGGAACTATGTGCATTATGGCGTGAGCCCTGCTATGCATACGTTCTGATGGGTCTCAGGGCTCATGTCTAAATGCACATAGTTCCGTTTGGCAGAAATGCGTCCAAATGATCATAACTAACCAGTCGTATGGACTCTCTCATGAAAACATTTTTCATCACGGTTTCTCGTCCTTTAGTGTCTAGTTATTTATTGATGAAGCTACTCAGAAAATGTTTTGTTGATCCTATTTTGCCCGGGAAAACTCTCCAATCATAATGAGCGGAAAGCGCTTCTAGCAACAGTAGAATCAACCAAGCCACTTAACAACGATGCATTTTCCAAGTAGCTTCATCAATGAAATCATCGAAGTCATTGCAGACGTAGATGAAGTTGTTTGATAGATGTCATTATTCTTATATTATACGAGAGTGTCTACCATCAGTAAAAACCGGAAAATATCAGCGAATTTGATGATAGCTGGAAAAACTAGGAAAATAACAGGAAAATCTATCATGGATCAGAAAATTCTGAGTGTTTCAAGCAATTTTCAACCATTTGATTGATTTGATTACTTATGTTGATATTTTAAATTAAACGAGTATCAATTTATTCGCGCAAAATCCAGAAAATCTTCGCTCGGCAGTGCTACCCATATAAAACGCCTTCAATTTCACGAGTTATGCCACCCGAGCTCCTACGAGTCGAAATAGTGGTATGACCCAACCGAACCCAAGCAGGTCCTGTTGAGAAAGGGATGTCCTCACTCGGCAGCGCTACCCATATAAAACGCCTTCAATTTCACGAGTTATGCCACCCGAGCTCCTACGAGTCGAAATAGTGGTATGACCCAACCAAACCCAAGCAGGTCCCTTTGAACGACGGATTCGTTAAGCTCCCGCTAACAGAAGTGCATACATTTTATGTTGGGAGCGGTATTTCCTTTCTTACTTTTCTCTTTAATGCACCAGTTTGATACTTTTAAATAGGCTATAAAGTCATAAAAAATAAAACTACGTTCCAACAGATCGAACTGGCCACATAGCGGTAATCAAACCGAACCCCTTCATTTAAGCTTCGAAACATTTATGAATTTAATAGCCTTTAGTTTTCTATCCGAAATCAAGGAGGCGTTTCATTCACTTATGGAAACCTAATGAATAAACTGAATTGGCGACACAACCCTAATGACATCAATGTTAATTTAATTATAATAAACGTAAATTCAAGAATATTTATATCAACAGAATTTATAAATATTAGATCAACCTGAATTATTAAAATTTACCCACAAATTAACAGGCAGTTAAATTAACAGTTACCTATTTATTTCCATACATTTTATTTTAGTTTTAAAATTAAAAATCGTATTCAACGTACCTAAAGAGATAATTAAATTAGAAAGAAATAGACATTTGGACTGCGTTAAGCAGAAAGAACCAAGCCAAATCAGCTATTGCCAAATTTAATTGTGAAATTTGATTTTATACATGAAAATGGTTGTGCGGATATTTGTGCAAATTTCAGTAAACTCTCTCCACTCTATGAAGCAACTCCTTAAAATTTTCAAAGGAATCCGCACAAACGTTCTCTCGTAAAAAATCAAACTGCCCAGTTAAATTTGGCAATAGCTGATGTGGCTTAGTTCCTTTCTGTTCAACGCGGTCCATTTAGAATTTAGAGGTGATTTCAGAATTGATTTCCTGTTTTTCTAATTTTATTTTTGGGTATTACAGAATTTTGAGGTGTAAAGTCTTTTTTTATCATGAGGTTTTTAATTTAATTGTTTTTATTTTTATTTTTTTTTGTGATCTTTAATTGCCAGTCAAATAGAAGAATATATTTAACCGTTATTAGCAATAGAGAAGGAGAGGTAGAATAATATACATATTAATCATTAGCAATATAAAAGAAGAGGTGGAATAATATATACATAAAAGAATGTAATAAGTAATATTTGGACTGCGTTTAACAGAAAGGATTTTGGCAATAGCTGATGTGGCTTGGTTCCTTTCTGTTAAACGCGGACTGGGCAATTTAATTTTTTACAAGAGAACGTTTCCATGGATTCCTTCGAAAATTGTAAGGAATTTGCTTCGTACTGTGGAGAAAATTCGCTAAAATTTGCACGAAAATCCGCACAATCGTTTCCATGTAAGAAATCGAATTGCCAATTAATTAAAGGACCCTACAACAAAACGGCCAAATCGGCCTAAACACGGAATCGTACGATTTTCTCAGGGATGATAGAGGGTCTTCCCAGACACTCAAAACTGGTCATATTTTTTGCCTAACCCCCAGGGAAAAGGGGGGGAGGGGGTCAAAGTCAAAACCTTTAAATTAGCATAACTTCTCAACGGTTTGTCGTAGAAAGATGATCTTGGTGTCAAAATTTCCAGAAAAATGAGAGCTTTCAGAATATATGTATGAAATTAATTAAATTTTAAAATTTGACCCACTTTTGGGGCATTTTACAAGGTCCCCCTTTCGTAAATTTTCGTTTTTTGAGATTTTCGGTTGTTCGGTTCGCACGGATTAAGACAAAAACAATTTCAAATGAAAGTAGAGCGTTTAAGCTTTAAAACAAGCCCAAGATGATCTTGGGGAAACGATTAGAAGCGGAGTTAATAGCACTTTAATATATTAAATTAATAGATGAAAAGAAGATCTTCTTAAATGTTCTTAGATGTTATTTAATTACCAATCTAGAATTTACGAACTTGTATCATTATAAAATCATAAAGAGCCCCGTAACGCACTAGATTTTTCAGCCATCGTTTCCGGTCAGGCTGAACGAATTTCCTTATTCCATTGAAATTCCGAGCTCCACTCGAGATCGGAAAACAAGTTAACGAACGCCTGACATGGATCAGCCATTACATTGTTTCTCTGCGGGTGGCGGAGTCGAAAATAGCCGCTTCTGTCCCCAAGATGGGAGTATGAGCTATTTTTAAAAACAAGGCGCACGCAAAAATGGTAATTCAGTTAATGTGCAAGCCCGGCTCCCTTTGGGGCGGAAAGTTTCCGTTTAATGCCAGTCTCAGCGCAGTAACCCTGCTCCATGCCATTAAAGTAATTGTCCGCCGATTCGCGTATTTTTACGTTCAACTCAACCGCCTTTCCTCTCGTTTCATTTTCATCTGGATTTTTCTCGGGCCTCCAGCAGGGTTCCCACGGTCAGGGAATACCGGGAAAACCGGGAAATATCGGGGAATTTTAAAAAGTCGGGGAAAATCTGGAAATGTCAGGGAAAAATTGTTTGTCACCTTTATTTGCGTTCCAGCATGGGTTTGACAATTCGAATAACATATGTTGCGTGGGAACAATTTCAAATTACATCTTTTAAATCATCTGGCATATTAATAATTGTCAGGTAATTCTACCAAAATGTGTTAGGAAAATGTCAAGGAATTTCATTTTCTAAATTCTGTGCATCTTTTCTGTCCCTAATGTTCCCCGGTATTCTGCCGTGCTAAGGAAAAACGCCGTATGAGCACTCTAATGTTGCCAAATTTATTCTCGGAAAGTATATATTTTTGAAGAAAATTATGAATACTTTTCCTTGAAACTTTCAGATACTTTGGATCAAATTACGAGCAGAATTCTCTGAAAAATGCGAACTAAAACTCTACCAAATTTCCTCGAAAATCCGCGATGTGTTTAAGGAAGTACTTAAGCAATGTCTGAAGGCTCATACGGCGTTTTTCCTCAGTCCGGCGGTATTGGATGAAGAAAGTATCCTGACTAGCACAAGACATCCGAGTCCATCTTCCTTGTCCACGCTGAATCTCAAGATCGCAACCTTCATTTCACAGATCAGCGGCTGCAGTCGTGACGGTATGGTACACGATCCCCTCCCGAATTATCGCGGCTAACCATGCCTATCGTTGCCTCGCCGGTAGGGGCAGACTTCTGCTCCAATTTCCCGACGAATGCTGCCGTGCTAACCAAAATCTACGAGTCAGGGACCCGACTCGCTCTAGCACTAGTTATTGAGGTGAATAGAAAATCCGAAGGAGCAAGGTCACTCGTGACTCGATCTGATGTGCCCAGGCAATCGGACCTCGATCACGATCGAAATTTTTCAAGCGATTTTCCACTTAAAAAAAGTATTCCGTTGGCTGGATGCTGGCACTGAAAAAAATAATATGCTGTTATAGCATCTAGGATGTCAAAAATGTGTCTGGTGATCCCAAGATGCTGCCTTTACTGCCCCCGCAGTTGTCTTTACATCCTATGAATGCAAATTCAATTGCGTGGACCATCAAGGCATGCATCTTAGGATCACCAGACACATTTTTGACATCCCAGGTGCTAAAACAGCATACCATTTTTTTCTGTGCATGCTTGCGACGGACCCATTTCTGGCTCATCCGTAAAAACCCTCAGGTGCATATGGAAACTAATAGTACCTACGTTGTTCCTAAACTGAGCTAGAGATGGCTCTGTTGCATGCAAGAGATACAGCCAAATAAATATACTCTTTACACACACGAAGAAATGGTTTGTGGTGGGAACAGAAGGTAGAGTACTCGTAACAGAACTGCTCTGTCCGTACGGGTCCCGCAGGAATTGACCCTCTCCCCCCCCCCCCCCCAAGTACTTTAGGGCAGAGTTGACATAATATCCAACGCTGGCCGTCTGAGATGTTTTCCCTCTCGTTCCGGAGAAAAAAAAAGAAGAAGAAAAAAATCATCCGGGAGCAACGGCGACAAATTACGACGCTCAATATTTACACGGGTGGAAACAGAGGGGGAGGACAACAATTCTGCCGTGCTAAGGAAGAACGCCTTATGGACATTCGAGAGTTGCCGAATTTCTCCGAATAAAACATGTATTTTCGAGGAAAGTTATGCACATTTTCCCTTGAAATTTTCGGTTATTTTAGATTATGATATCTCGAACAAAATTATCTGAAAATTTTGGGGGAAAATATTCACCATCTTCCCGGTAAATTTGACTTATACTGACGGAAAAATGGCAACGCCTGAAGGTTCGCACGGCGTTCTACCTTAACGCGGCAGTATTTGTCTCGTAATCCTCGCGTTACTCGCGCACTCCTCCATTTTTTCCTTTTTTTTCTCCTTTTTTTCTTTTTGACTTTTGACTCTTGACTTTTACTTACAGAAATATGGCAACGCTTGAAGGTTCATACGGCGTTCTTCCTTGGGACGGCGTATTTGTCTCGTAATCCTCGCGTTACTCGCGCACTCCTCCATTTCCCCCCTTTTTTTTTTCTTTTCTTGTTTTCTTCTTCTTTTTTTTCCTGCCGTGAAGTCGACGACGGACCCGCCGAACCACGTGGCCGATTGATTCCGCATAACGGCGAGTCATAGCCATAGCTATCGATCGCCTCTCTGACTCCGCGGGCTCGGTGCCGGTAGATTGTGTCACGGGCGACCTTAATCCTCCTCGGTGCTTTTTTCACCCGATCAGCCCGACGGAGGGCCGCAAGGTCACGAAAGCCGCAGTTTTTCCCGCTTACCTCACAATACGTGTCTGTCCGACGGAAAACAGGAGCTCGATGGGTCTCATTCCCGACGGAAGAAAATAGACCTCTAGGCAAAGTGCAAAATAAAGAAATCAGAATACATGCTGCCTTGTCAAGATCTCATGTGGGACATGACATTCACATTCAAAATGGGCCTGTTGAAAACTTCAGGCACAGGAGAATAGAGTGCGGACATGTCAAAATAGACTGATTTAGTGGCTACGTCATCCGATTTAATATCGAACCCTTGGTTCAAACGTAAACTAACACAGACTATTATTGTTTCTGATTCGCGCCATTTCGCGTCCTTTGCAGCACCGTGGTGGTAAAATGTGTACACCAAGTGTTTCTTACAATCGAAAGTTCTCGTAACTAATGAATCTTTAGTTGATTTATGACCGGTCAATGGTAAAATTTTAATAAATTAGCACAACCCATGAAGAATTCGCATAATTATGAGGTTATGTTAATTTGTTTTGGTTTGAATCAAGAGTTCGATATTATATCGAATGACGTAGTCACTAAATCAGTCGATATGGGACTCTAGTGGCTCAAAAGGACAGCAACCTTTGAAAACAAAATATGTCGTATGTCATGTGAGCCAATCTTCAAATTCCAATATCTACCAAAAATGACGAAGAGTGTTCATAAATGAGCGTTCTTCCGCAAAAATGAGTAAATTTATGCAACAAATAACTCAAATACGTGCTTCACAAACGACGGGTCGTAACAAGTGTATTCATTAATAACTCTGGATAATTTGAATTTATAGGTTGGCTCCCTTTTTGGGCCCTAAAAACTCCATTACCTAACCTGAAAATGACCAAATGTCCCCTGAAAATGTCCGCACGCCTCCCATACAGATATTCTTGTAGTCTAGTGTGGACCAATGGTCCAGAAAATGCCAAATCACGCGCCCGCCCGGGCGCGTGAAAATGTGGGAAAGCCCCCAAAATGTGGAAGGAGGGCAAATTTTGAAGAGTCCTCAGTCGAACTTGAAAAAGCGTGTTATAACCTACGCAGATTTGAGATTCGGTAAGGAGGGGATTTAAGAATTTTTTGATATGCCCAACGTGATTTTCTTGCGATTTTACCCGTATGGAGAAAATGTATTCGGTTGGACCTCTTGCGTACAACAGACTCATTGTAGTTCCCAATTGCAAAATGTAGTTCAGTTATCCAGAACGGGGTTTTCTACTACTCTCCCCTTTATTCTCTTTTGCTGCCTTTCTTTCTTCATTTGACTGGATCGCGTTCATAAATGCAAGTAAACGCTAAACTTGCGCTATTCACCCAGTTCTGTCACAAATTCGCGAGCTTTATCTGAGCTGTTGCCAATAATTAGCGTGCCAAAAGTATTCAGGGAATCTAGTCTTGTGACCGATAACAATGGTCGGTAGTAAGTGGGGCTTACGCAGAAAATTTCGGGAAGCTTTATGTTTGATTCCACCTAAACTTTTCATCTCCCACCGAGAGGAATTCTATTTTTCGGTCGATGAAAGTATTGATTGGAAAAGAATCGGAGAGTTGCACGAAATACACCTCTAAATTGGACTGCATCAGAACTACAATTTCTGGCTCAGTTAAGGAACAACGTATGTACCATTAGTTTCCCTATGCTTTTACGCGGTTTTACGTATGAGCTAAAAATTACGGAGTTCCCGATTGAAGCGCCGAGTGCAGAAAGGGCAGTTCTTGGTTGCAGTGTCTCATAACGTTCGCTAAGGTTTCATGCATTATAATCAAAGCAAATGTATTTAATTTGTTGTAACTTTTACTAAATTTTCTTTATAATTTTACAGTGCTGAATACAGAAAATTCACCCAATAGTTTCCGCTCTAAAATGAAAATTAGCACTGGAGATTCTGAAACTCCATAACTAACAAATGCCCTTTCTGAAACCAACGTCTCAATTGCAAAGTGAAGTCCAATTTGAGGCTTGAATGAAAATAACTGTTGACGCAGGCTCTTGATTAGTCAGAGTTGCAGTTTAACGATTCCAATAGTTCAAAATGGTCAAATTAATGTTACATAATAGAAATAATTGGAAACTAGGTTACAGTTTATTGAGGACATTTTAGAATCTAAGGGTAAAACTTATAAGATAGTTGGTAATAACAGTAATAACTCCGCCCCTAAACCCCCCGATGTAATGCCCACAGGCGGTTCCGGGGCTTCATTAGATTAGTTCTTTTAATCTTAAGATCAATAATGTATTTAATTTGTACCATCTTTAATATGTCTATGTATCTCTATGTATCTAATAAAGCGTTTAAAAAAAAAAAAAAAAAAAAAAAAAAAAAAAAAAAAAAAAAAATATGGTCGTCGCCGTTGCCCAAAGTCTCTCAATCGAAAACGAATATGAAGTATAAAAAGCTATTATGCATTACCCTGTTTCCTGCTTTTCGTCCGAGAAAACCTGGATAGTAGGAGTCAAGGAATGCCCGCCTGCGTGAGTATGCAAACATTCTAAACCAGTAATTTCGCTTTTGCAAAGGTTTGCTAAACACCCGTTTTGACCTAGAAAAAGACGCGAAAGATTTCGCGAGACATGAGGGCGTAACAAAGTGAATTTTTTGCGGAAGTGCGAGGCGCGGATTCTTCTGTCGCGTGGGCCCGTGGCGAGTCGTACCAACAAAAAACGCGCAACTTCTATCAAATTCTTACGGAAATACGTGATTCTTCCAGAGGAAGGTAGATATCACCAGCGTCCGCTCCAGCTTGTTCCGGCAGGTCAGTCAGCCGGCTCCGGGCTCCGGATCGCTTTCGACGCGAGGCGTCGCGACGCCTCGAGGTATTCAAACAGGGCGCTCCAGTTTTTGCTTCCTAAGGAAAAACGCCCCATCAATTCGGTTTTTGCCACATTTACTCTCATTAGATACCCAATTTGCACCTATATGAATGGATCAGATGCACTTGAACCACGGAGAAAGGAAAGACTAGGCAATAGTCACATCAATCTGAATGCATCCAACACAGTGCTGCCATTTTTCAGAATTAATTCCGAATTTCGAAACCTCCGCAATTTTTCGGAGTTTTCCTGGAATTTCGGGGATTTTTGTCAACTTGACCGATTATTTGGTCAAATTTGAGGAGTTCTATCAACAAGATGATCCTCAAAAGTATATTCGGGCGTATTTCGGAATTTTTACCCGGATACTTCGGAATCGATCATTAAGGTGTCCGTTGCGAACACCCTGTTTATCGATCCTTTTCCGTAGGTTCAAATAGCTGATCGATCGATGTATCGCAAAACACGCCACGCCTCTATTAATTACGCCCACGTATCGCTACGTAAAGCTCACCCGATTATTTTCGTCGGAAAAGAGGGAACATTTTTCCTTTCTCATGGGTGTAATGGGCTTATTTCTAATTTGATTTTTACCGCTGAAGCTGAAAATATTGGTTTTTTTCCACCATTGAAGCACCAAATTTTCAGAAAATCGAACCATCAAAAAAAAAAAAATGCGTTTTTTTGGCTTAGGAAAATCCCCTTTTTTGAAAACTTGATTCTACGAGAGCGCTGCGGGCTGATCGTTGAAATTGATAGACAAAACGATAGACAAAGATGAGAAAGGAGGTATGGAGCAATCCTATTGGTTGAAATGGATGGTTCTTATAGACTGAGAGGGCAAATGATGGACTAACTATAGGGTCTATCGTGGTTTGCTGTTAATTAGTCTATTACCTATGCCCATTGCGATTACCCGCTTCCAAAAATAGGGCCCCTCCGTATTCCTCTTGTCCTCTTTGTCTATCAATTTCAACAATCCATGAAAAAAAGTAAAACTTGAAACTTGCGACAGGATCAGTTTATCTAGATGTAACAGTACCTATAACGAGTTCGACCCCTAAACAGCGAAAGAACCTATAGAAGTGCAATCAATGTCACTTTCGCATCCTCTCAACCCACTAATGCAGCGAAAATTGTTGGTCAAGTTCAAAGCAATGCTTATCGTGGTGTATTTACTCCGATCAAGGCTGCGTCAAATTTGATCTACTTTTATAGTAGTGACATAATTTTAAGGAGCAACAAACGTGTAAACATACTGATAATGGCCGTGAAAAAATTGCTTTGCTGAAGATAAGCTGTAGTATTGAACGTATGCGAACGTAAAGATATGATACCCGAATGACCTTTTGACTTACGTTAAAGTTTCTCGTAGTAATGGATCTGACGTGAAAACTACAACCAGAGCTGACTGCGAGTTATTTTGACTAGAACATGGTATATACATAACGATATGAGCGTGTTGTGAAATTATACAATTTGCCTTGGAACCTCCTTAACGAATTTGAGCATCTTTCGCGAAAAATACTTTTTCATGCCTCAAAAAGATAATAAATTTTTTTTTATTGGACTGCATTTAGCAGAAAGGAGCCAAGCCACACCAGCTATTGCCAAATGTATGTGGGCAATTTAATTTTTTACAAGAGAACGCTTGTGCAGATTCCTTTGAAAATTTAAAGGAATTTGCTTCGTACTATGCAAAAAATTCTCTGAAATTTGCACGAATATCCACCTAACTGTTTTTATGTAAAACTTTAAATAGCCCAATTAAATTTGGCAGTAGTTTATGTGGTTTGGTTCGTTTCTGCTTAACACGGTCCTTTTTAAGGATGGAAAAACGAAAGTTTCTCCCAATTTTAACATATTTTTGTTTCTGTATCTAATTTCTGCTCCCTAATTCTCTTCTAATTCCGTTCTGAATTTCTTTTGTTTCAGGTAAGAATCTTTCAACTATTCTTTCCAACTTGCAAGTATTAGTCTATCAAATACATACGCGTTAAAATTTTGTAAGTATGACGCTCTTTCTTCGAGTGGCAGATGGGTGCTCAATAATTTTAACCTATGTCGGCCTGACGAGACAGGACATACCCCAATCTTAACCATATGAAATATATCGCATTTCGATGTTTTATCGGGCTGCTGTCCAAGAAAGTATAGGTGATATAACAGCGAGCCGATTGTTGAAATTTATCGACAAAACTATGGACAAAAAAGACAAAAGGGATATGGAGGGATCCTATTGGTTGAGTGCACTGGGAAAAAAAAAAAAAAAAAAAAAAAAAAAAAAAAAAAAAAAAAAAAAAAAAAAAAAAAAAAA
>NW_017547142.1:2854965-2892937 GCF_001854935.1 Bemisia tabaci | reverse complement strand
CCCCCCCTCTCCCCGGGAAAACCCCCCTTGGGAAACCCTACTCCGCGACGCCGCAACCAACCCCACGGACCCCCCTTTCCCCGGGAGCCTCCCCCCAGGAAACCTTACTCCGCGATCTTTCCCAACCCCACGAACCCCCCCTTTCCCCGGGAACCTCCTCCCTTAGCGAGCCACCCCCTCCCCCCGAGCCCGTTTCTTCAGCCGCTTCTTCTGAAACAAACGAAAACATCACGAATCATTAGTATGATTTGCAACAGGGGACAAGACTGCCTACTAGACTTCTAATTGGATTATATTTTGAAATAAGGAACCACCATTTCTGGCCCATTTTAGAAACAACGTGCATATCATTGGTTTCCCTATGCAGATATGTGCTTTTATGGAAGAGCCAGAGATGCAAATGGTTCCTTATTGCAAAATGTGATCCAATTATTAGGACCTCAGTATAGTTAAAAGTACTGTTCCATCATCATCCATTAGAGACGTATTTATCCTAGAAGGAACTATGTACATGGGATTCGCATGAAATATAGTTTCTTTTAGCATAAATATGTCCAGTACTCTCTTGTCAAAATTTTTGTCAAGGCAACACGCCATAACTAATGAAATTTACATATTATTTTCCCAAATTTAATTTATTGTCCCAAATTGTACATATTATTATCCCAAAATTAATTTAATGCATATTGTCTTTGGACTACACCATGCAGCACTAACTACAAGTTTGCATTCAGTTGTAGTAATTTAAGTGCATAACGCAACAAGGAACTATTTTTTCTGGTTCTTTAAAAAATCACCTATTTGAGTGTAAAATTTGTGGTACTTATGTTATATTTCTACAGTGAACCAGAAAGACAATTCCTTTTTGCATGATGCAAATTAATTACTATCAGTTGAATGCAATATTGTTTGATAGTAATACATGAGAACTATACTCGGAACTGGAAGTATATGTAAATATTTTAAAACAACTGATGGCCTTTAAGTTAAGTGCTGTGCAGTACGTTTTAAATATTATTATTTCAATAGATTTTAGAAATGTAATGAATTAAAAATGGATTGAATAATTCAACTATTAAGGTGATTCGACGGATGCCATTTTTTGTGTCAGATCGACGTGCGATATATCGCATCGATTCGTTCCGTAATTTCAGCTACTTGTCATTTTTTTCGAATTTTGAAATCGCACTTCTGTTGTCATGAGACTGAAGAATTCATGTACCAAAATTTGACAAAAAATTCAATGTAATAAAGGCGTGGTTTTTTTAGAGGAAAAATATCGCATTCGATACTGCTATCGAAACTGCACTCGAATGCTATATTTTTCCTCTGAAAATACCACGCCTTTATTACGTTGAATTTCCTCGTCAAATTTGGTAAATGAATTCTTCAGTCTCACGACAACAGAGGTGCGATCTCACAATTGGAAAAAAATTAGAAGTAGCTGAAATCATGGAACGAATCGATGCGATATATCGCACGTTGCACGGACACAAAAACTGGCGTCCGTCGAATCCCCTTAAATTTTACTTTAGATAGTTCACACTACCCATATTTTACACAACAAGTACACATGCTGGAGGGCACTACTTCCGTCCTCAATCCGGAACATTTTCTTCGTTTTTTGCAGACCTGAAACAAACTAAGAATAAAAAAAAGAAATGATTAGTTGGAGCTTAACCTAATTGGAAATTGAAAACTTTAGCGGGAAAATTTGATTGTTTATGCCAAATTATCTTGTCGAATCTGATACTTTCAAATATTCTCTCATATGGTATTCATTAATTGGAGGGCATTGGACGGACATTAAATGGCATTCAATTTCACATAATTGGACGATCTTTATCAAACGGAACCATGTGCATTATGAAACGAGCTCTGTTCTGCACATATTCTTATAGGTCTTAGAGCTCATGTCTTAGTGCACACCGTTCCGTTTGGCAGAGATACGTCCAATTATGTGAAATTGAATGCAATTTCTCTCCATTTTTGTCATGCTTCCTTTTTTCTGCCGCTATGGACTCCATGAGCAATTAATCAGGGATTTTAATGTATTTTTCAAATGTAGACCAACTGTACGTATTTCAAATGCAGATCAACTGGACGTCTTTCTGTCAAACAGAACTATGTGCACTAGGACATGAACCCTAAGACCCATAAGAATATGTGCATAACAGGGCTCATGTCATAGTGCGCATAGTTTCGTTTCGTAGAAATACGTCTCTTGGTTAGTTATGCCAAAATCTCTGTAAAATTTTATACCATCAATTATAATTTAAAATTATAGAAAATCTTCCACGAAATGTTTCACATCCACTATGAGGGGGCACATCGCCTTTTAGAAAGCACAATGAGTGACATCATCACCCGCATCGATGCACACTGTAGTTTTAACTATTTTGGTTCCATAAATCACTGAAAATTGATTGCACCGGTTGGCATTCAGCATGCATACTGTAAAGGTGCATTTTCGATAGACCTGAAACAAACTAAGAAATAAAAAAATGGAATGATTAGTCAAGAGATTAACCTAACTCGAAAATAAAAACTTTAGCGAAAAAATTGTATTATTCACTTTGAATGAACTTGTCAAAACTGACACTATCTAAAAGTACTATAGTAAAAAATCTGAAAATCATTAATATCATTTGGAAAATAATGCAATTAATTTTTCTCTATTTTTGTCCTTTTTTCTTCTACTGTTTTTCATGAGCAATTAATCAGTAATTTTAATGTATTTTTCAATTGTAGATTAATTGGAATGCATTTTGCAATTTGGAACTATGAATGCTAGCCCGGTTTATCAACAACGTATGTGCCATTAGTTTCCCTCTGCACAGAAGTGTTTTTCCAGGAGAGCCAGAATTTATAGTTCCAAATTGTAAAATGCAGTCCAATTCAAATTGTACGGGTACTTTCTGGTGCATTAATACCAACATTTCTATTACTTCTTACGAAATTACAAGTAATTAAAAATCTAAAAAGATCCATTCAACTACCTTATTTTTACGTCCTATCGTAAAGGAGTACATTGCCCATTCAGGCAACACTGCAAGGTACATAGCAAGAAGGCGGTGTTTCTTCACCACTCAAATTAATGCACATCATGGCACCTTCCACGTTGGTACCTGTAAATCACTCGATCTTCCTCAATGCTAGGACTTAGTGGACAATAGTGAAAAAATGAAGTAAAACAGCTTCTAATATTCTCGTTTCTTGCCGATCTGAAAATAAAATAAACAAAAGTAAATTAGTTGAGGTAAACAACGTATGAAAAGTAAAATGAATTAAAGTTGAACAGTTTACCAGCCAATGAAAAAGCAAAAAGAGCAAAATCAATACGAAGTAACGTGAGACTGTTTTCACTGTGTTCGTTTCTTGCCGATCTGAAAAAGAACAAAAAAAAGGGACATAAAATCAACATGGAGATTAAAATTAGCGTGATATTTGAGAGAAAAATGAAAGTGCTGCAAAGCAATTTTACTTACGATCAATATGCTGAAAAGGAGCTTCCACTCTGACCATGTCTTTTGTCAATTCAGGAAGTTAGTATGCAGCTTTTGAAGAGGAGAATAAAAATCCAACTTTAAAAAATTAGTTGAAACCATTTCACAAGGTTTGCCGATCTGGAAAAAAAGAAAAATCAAGCAAACAAATGTAATAAACATCCAATTTAAATCAATATTGTAGCTTATGCGCAATTATTTTTTAGTAGTAAGTAGCATATCGATGGCTGAAGGTAAAAAATGTACACCTCTGATTCTGACGTTGCAAATCGATAATCATGTCTCATTATTTTTTTTTTTTTTTTTTTTTTTTTTTTTTTTTTTTTTTTTTTAAATCAAATCCTAATTAACAATTTTGAATCTTCTTCTTTTTTTAAAATATTCGCAGAGAATTTGTGGAAGACATGTGACTGGTTTTCTTGGAAAAAGTCAAACACCATTCATAATTAGGAATTTCCAAACGCTGTGATAGAGCTACGCATTCTTTAAGTACGACCATCTAATTTGATGTTATTCTCAATGCAAAAGCATTACTCTCAGTCCAGAAAAGTTGGAAAAATAATATGAATCATTGTTAATTGATAATTTATTTCTTTGAAGAAATCATATGAATTATAAAGATTCATTCAAAGAAATAAAGAAGATTCATTTTAAGAAATTCGTGATATCATGAAATAGGCACGACTGTAATAATAAGAATTGAAATAGAATAACCAAACTGAACTATAAAAAATAAAATATTCAACGATTACAAGTTTTAAAATTCAAAAATCGAAAATAGAAAACGAAAAAAAAAAATCGAATAAAAAAGAAAAAATCGAAAAATAGAAAATCGAAAATAGAAGAAACCAATTTTAAAATTTGAAGAATAAACATTTCAGAAAACTAAGTAATAAAAGTTTCAAAATTTAAAAACTGAAAAGTATACACTTTAAATATTATGAGGATAGGCGGTATGAAAAAACTATCATACTCACATAGTAGGAGCTTAACTCATCTTGCGATTCCATTTGCTAACTCTGCACTGCACTGCACTACTAATCCACTGCACCACTAATCCACTGCACCATTAATCCACTACACTACTAATCCACTACACTACTAATCCACTACACCACTGACCCACTGACCTGATCACCCATTGAACCACTTCGCTCACTGAACCCACACTGATAGAACTTTAGGGGTGGGGTTACTCTTTTATAATCTCGGTGTGTAGCCACCACAAACAACCCCTCCTCCTCCCCCTGCTCACCCCTCTTGCAATTAGTATGTAATTTCGAAACTATTTCCTTGTCATCAAGTTCTGGAAAATTCGAATTTTTCGGAACAAAGGGAGGAAGGGACATTCCTTCGTAAACACCATTAGCCAGGTACGCTGCCGTGTTAAGGAAAAACGCCGTATGAGCATTTGAGAGTTGCCAAATTTCCTCCAGTAAAATATTAATTTTTCAGGAGAATTATGAATATTTCCTCTTGTAATTTCGAAAGACTATAGATTAAATTGCTATTGAAATCCTGTAATAAATTGGTAAAAAAATATCCATTAGTTTTCGAGGAACTTGGAATTTTGTCGAAGGAAATTTGGCGACGTCCGGAGGCTCATACGGCGTTTTTCCTTAGCGCAACGCAAAGGCGCAAAGGCCTTTGTTTTATTGAGATGAAGGCACCTCACGACCTCACGGGTCCAAAGTCCAAAACAATGAAAGGGAACTGTCCTGCTAATATTTTTTTTTCTTCGGTCCGCTATACTCCCGTGCTAAGGAAGAAGAACGCTGTCTGAACATTCAAGCGTTGCCAAACTTTCCGCTTTAAAATACCAATTTATTTTTTAGGAAAGCTGTGAATATTTTCCCTTTGAATACTCAGGTATAGCTTTGGTCAAAGTACAATCGTAGGCAAATCCAAGGGGAGGGGGGGGCGTAGGGGACATGCGTCCCTTCCCCGTTCGCTTGAAGAAATCAAGAGGGAGAAAAGGAGGAAGAAAAACGGGAAGGCTAAGAACTTTCTACACCCCTGTACTGCTGTGCTAAGGAAGAACGCCGCATGAACACTTGTGAGTTGCCGAATTTCCTTCGATAAAACATGTATTTTTGACGAAATTTATGCCTATTTTTACCTGATATTTTCACATTTTTTAAGATGTTTTAGACTAAATTACGTACATAATTATCTGAAACTTTTGGAAAAAAATATTCACAATTTTCCTAGTAAATTCGGTTTTTATCGAAGGAAATATGACAACGTCGATCGTGCGACGTTCTTCCTTTTAGCACGGCAGTTTACGTCGAAAAAGCATCGGGAGGTAGCTGAAAGTTCGAGATGAATAACCTTAAATTTCAACTTTTCGATGTTTCATATTTTATAGACTTTTCGCGGAAAAATGTAATGAAATACCGCGTGAAATTTCATACTCTTAGTCTTCATGAAGATTAAAGCTCTAGGCGTAGAAAGAGCATCTCTTGGTTGCGGAGCCTCAAAATCTCCGCCAATGTTTCATCCGACATGGTGAAAGCTAATGCATGTAATTCGTTGTGACTCTTGATGCATATTCTTTTTGATTTTACAGCGCTGTAAACGTAAAATTTCAGAAAACTTTCCGAATAGTTTCCTCTCTAAAGAATAAATTAGCGCTGGAGACTCTGAAACACCGCAACCGAAAAATGCGCTTTCTGCACCCAACGCCAGAATTTCTATCTAAGCCCGCCATGGACGGTAACGAACGCTTTTCATTCAGTAAATAGACAAAACTATAGACAATGAAGGCCTAGGGAGTATGGAGCGATCTTATTGGTTGAAATGGGTGGTTTCTTCAGACTAAAGGAGAAGAATCCCGAGACTAACTATCGGGTCTCTCGTGGGTTGCCATTAGTTAGTATATTACCTACCTCGTCTGTCCATTGCAACCACTCTCTTCCTCCAATAGAATCCTTCCATATCCTTTTTGTCATCTTTGTCTATCTTTGGCTTTGTCTATCAATTTCAACAATTAGTTCGCAGCATGGATAGAATGTTTTTGAATGAGTTTTAACTTCCGAAGAGGAACTCATAATTGGACGTATTTCTGCCAAACGGAACTATGTGCATCATGGTGTGAGCCCTGTCATGCATATATTCTTATGGGCCTCAGGGCTCATATCTTAATGCACATAGTTCCGTTTGGTAGAAGTACGTCCAATTGGACCCAACCAAGCTAAAATAGATCGCATTAAGCAGAAAAGAACCAAGCCACATCAGCTATTGCCAAATTTAATTGGCCAATTGAATTTTTTACATGAAAACGGTTGTGCGGGTTGTTGTGCAAATTTCTGTGAATTTTCTGCATCGTACGAAGAAAATTCCTTTGAATTTTCCAAAGAATCTGCACAAACGTTCTCTTGTGAAAAATTAAACTGCTAGGCTAAATTTGGCAATAGCTTATGTGGCTTGGTTCCTTTCTGCTGAACGCGGTCCATTTCTACCCGTTTGGCGCCATTCCACTTTACTCGGGTGGAATGGAAAGAGGGTCAAAATCAACTCAAAGAGCAAAGGTTCAATAATTTGTCAGGAGTTACGGGTCGATCGTATCGGGGGCGACGCCGTGTTTTAGGCCACATGCAGTGACTGTGCAATGCGCCCGACCCGAACCTACGGACATGACGACGGGGTTGCGTTAGTTGTGATCGTTTTGAGTCTTTACCGCCGCGCATAGCAGCGTTGCCAAATGGACTTCTGATACAAGTTGAACATTTTTCATTTGAGATTCATTTTCACTGTCATGTTACCGAAGAGAGCAGTAACTCCAGAAATGAAGATAGGTACGAGAAATTAAAACACGACAGTATGAAAACCAAAAGTATAGGTAAAAACAGCTGATAAGCAGGATGTCTAGCGACCGGGAGAACCGGGAAATGTCAGGGAATTTTTTGGGTGTCAGGAAAATCAGAAAAAACGTAACGGAATCTGCAAAAATTTGGCATGCCAGGGAATTTAATTTTACAAGCCATTCTCGTGTCAGGGAAACGTCAGAGAAATCGAAAAACACGGATTTTTCGGAAAATGTTTCGTGGATTTTTCTCTTGCCGAGATTTCTACCAAAATTTCCACCAGAATTTCTGCTGATGCATGTCTTTTATATTCTAAGAATGGTGACAAATTTTTCGCTTTAGTTCAGGCGCCCTATATTTTCCTCTGCTTATCTCCTTATATTCCTAAAACATGAACAACATTTTTACTTACACCTAACGAGTTCAAATGTGTCGAAAAATTCGGAATATGTTTCCTTTTTGTCTATGAAATTTGAGGGGATTTAAACTTTTCCTCTGGGTTTTGGCCGTTTTTGTCAGGGAAATCAGGGAAAAGTCAGGGAATTTATTTTTTGAAAATTGCTGGACACCCTGAATAGGTATAGGGAAGAGTAAAATCGCTTGAAAGGTAGGACGTTTTGAGACCCCCATTCCTACGCAATAAACAACACAATTTTTTTGAAAAAACCGAATTGCGACCTATTCCCAACGGACTGATTATTATTGAAATCGATAGACAAACCTTCGGTTTGGGCCCTTCGGGCACCAGCTTTTTGGTAACGAATGCCAAATAAATTATCTTGGTTTGGAGTTAACATCAACTATTTTCGTCGCACCAATCGTGTTCTAAGTGAAATTTCCAAGAGGAACCGTCTATCAGAATACTTAAACCCGACCCTTGTCTTGTGTCTTGTGGTCAATTCCAGTTTCGACAGAAAATTCGCTAACAATTAGCTTGATCTCGGAGCGAGATCCCACACAACTTCACTCCTACCGTAACCCCAGTCTCATCCCTCCCGAGGCGTGAATAATCGATTATCGATATATTCCATTCGAAGCCATGGTAAAAAATCGATTATAACGCGTTCGTTGTGAACACCCTGTTTATCGATCCTTTTCCGTAGGTTTAAATGGCAGATCAATCGATACATCGCAAAGCACGCCACGGCGCTGATCCCTCGAACTTTCGCTGCAAGTCCCAAAAAAAGAATTATACTTGGAAGTTGGCAACTTCGGGCTAACAAGCGCATTGCCGTCGACTAGCGTCGCAGCGAGGAACTTAGACACCCCCCCCCCTCCCCGATCCCCCGAGGCGAAGTTTCAAGCGAAGTTGTTGAATTGTATGTACGAATGTAGTCGAGTCTCCTAAACTTCGTCAATGAGGTCTCGCTGTATCTTACTGGCAGTTTTCCGCTTGTGAGCACCAGTTCAGTATGCTCAAGTGATCTGCGTATTACGACCCACGCAGTGGCGTGGCGTGCTTTGCGATATATCGATTGAGCTGTCATTTAAACCTATGGAAAAGGATCGATAAACAGGGTGTTCGCAGCGAACACCTTAAAAATCGATTCTTTACCATAGGTTTAAATGGCCTAACAATCGATTTATCGCAATTCACGCCACGCCACTGGACCCACGCTTCCGAGCCGCACTCTCAAGTTGAATGTCAAAATCGATGTTCTCGAATGTTATGCTCCGACGGAGTGAAGTTCGCACGACTGTGCCAGAGGCGTGGCGTGCTTTGCGATATATCGATTGATCCGCCATTTAAACCTATGGAAAAAGATCGATTAACAGGGTGTTCGCAACGAATGCCGTAGTAATCGATTCTTTACCACGGCTTCAAATGGGAATTTATCGATAATCGATCATCGATCATTCACGCCTCGCCTCTGGACTGTGAGCGAATTGACGTAAGTGCGGATGGGAATTTCGATTTGACACCGGACGCCAACTCTGAGACAGAAGCGGATCCATCAATTTGGCAACTCCGGATTTCGTCCATTTAAACCTATGTTTTATAATCGATTTAAGTCGAAGCACCTAGCCCCTCCAAGAATCGATACATTTTCATAGGTTCAAATGGACATAGGTTCACAGAAGAACAACAATGTTGCCAATTTGCTGGATCCGCCAAGGCTCTGAGATGCAAAATTGAATTACACATTGATGCCTAAGGAACAATAGCGCCTTATAACTGACAATTTTGGCAAAAATGAGGTAGCAACTTTGCCGCATTCTACAGTATTAAGGTGATTCGATGGACGCTATATTTTGTGTCAGAACGACTTGCGATGTATCGCATCGATTGGTTCCATTTTCTCAGCTACTTTTCATTTTTTTCGAATTTTAAGATCGCAATTCTGTCGTTTGGAGACTAAAGAATTCACTTACCAATTTTGACAAACAAATGCAACGTAATATAGGCGTGGTTTTTTTAGAAAAAAAAATATTGCATTCCAGTGGCATGGCGTGCTTCGATATATATCGATATTTACCCTTTTGAAGCTAGGGTAAAGAATCGATTATTAAGGTGTTCGTTGCGGACACCCTAACAATCGATCCTTTTCCACATGTTTCAATGGCAGATCAATCGATGTATCGCAAAGCACGCCACGCCACTGTCGCATTCGAGTGTAGTTTCGACCTCATTATTTAAAGCAATATTTTTCCTCTGAAAAAACCACGCCTTTATGAAGTTGAATTTGTACGTCAAAATCGGTAAGTGAATACTTTAGTCTCTCGACTTAATCGAGCATTCGCGCCTTTGATGACCAGAGCAATGCTGATTCCCAAGGAAGGTCGGGGCAAATATCGATCGGTTCATCCGTAGTGGCCGACGGCCAAGTCACCTCGGAGAGGCGCTGAAAAGTTAAAAAACTTTTTCCTTTCCTCCAATTTCCTCTCCTCCTCGGCCCGATGGTTTATTTCGCTGTGTCTCAAGTTTTGATGAGAGCCCCTCAAGTCCGTTTAAAATCAAAAGCTGTTAAAACTTGGCGCTTGTTTTTCCGCCCTTGGTGCCCTTAGAGTCCCTTTATACTGAGAGTCAAGACAATTCGGCTCATGGATGTCACAAACGGGAATAAAGATTACAGAAATTGAACGTTTTTTGTAATCTTTGATCGGCCCATTCTCAAATGCCTTTCTCCGTTCCTCCTCTCATTCCGTTTGTTCCTTGCCGAACCCGTAATTCCCTGGTCCATTCCAGATTATAATCTTTGCAATTGGTGAAAATGTAATCTTTATTCCCGTTTGTGACACTGTGGAGGCCTAAAATACGGGAACCAATCAGAAATGGATTCAAATTGTCTTGACTCTCAGTATAAAGGGACTCTAGGTGCCCTTTGGTGCAGCTTGAAAAGAGCAGCGGCGAAAACTTTGGCCTTAGTCGGGTTATTCAATGATGACGCTTTATTTCTGCTTATTTGCTTTTCATTTTTCGCCGCCTCTCGGCTCAAGTGTTTGGACTGCTGCGGGTCTGTCGGAACCTCGTGCATGCCGAAACCATCTCGAAGATCATCTTAGCTGGGATGTCACATCGCTTAAGACTGATTCTTTTTGGCGCTTCTGGTTACCCCACCATGCCTTGGCGCCTTTCCAACCATTTTCATTTGTTTTTCCAATTTTCCACGTTACTTTCTCCCATCCCTCATTCATAACATCAGTCGTTTACAGCATTTTTTTTTTTTTTTTTTTTTTTTTTTTTTAAACATCCTTTATTAAGTAATGATACATAATATTAACAAGTTTAATATGGACTAATAAACATTAACTTTAAAATTATATTGATTTACTTAACAAAGATCCCGGGACCGCCTGGTGGCGTTTACAGCATTTGTTTCTTTGTATAAAAAAAAAAAGCTACTGTTTCAAATGGACAGAAGTCACTCGGGAAGAAGATGGTAATGCTCAAAAAATCGATGAACCATGCCTTATGTTTTAAAATGTTCTATAATACTAGGAGGCCACGTCCCCTGCATGGCCGCTTCGCGGTTTAACCCCCCCCCCCCCCCCCCCCCATCGTTTTCTATAATATTCTACAGTCTACAGCAAAAACGCCATAACTCTACTCAAATGATTTTCCTTTTCCCAGCACGCACTGCTCTATCACAAGAAAATTCAATCGCCACAAGGCTTCATTTCTTCATTTTCAGTTCCTAATACAGTGGACTCTCGATAATTCGAAATTGAAGGGAATCGGCTTTTTATTCGAATTAGCGAGGTTTCGAAATAAAGAGAGTTCGAATCAAAGAGATTCCATGTGGAGAAATTTCGAATTAGAGAGGTTCGAATTATAGAGGGAAGGCGCCATCTGAATTCGAATTATAGAGGGGCAAATGGACGGATTTACGCCAGAAGGTCTTTAGGTCAAAGGTACCCCAGAAACGCACATACATACGCCCTCTTTCAGATACGCAGATACATAAACAGTTGACATCGAATTGTAGAGGGAACGTACGGTCTTATTTCGAATTATAGAGGGAGGATCATATTTACTTACTTCCCACACTTCGAATTACAGAGAGAATTTTCGTCGCATCTCGAATTAAAGAGGGCCGCGCCAGCCTAAAAATTTCGAATTAACGAGGGGAGTAAAATACATTGATTTTCTTCGAATTATCGAGAGATTTTCAAGGGAAACAGACTTTCCTTCGAATTAACGAGGTTTTCGAATTATCGAGGTTCGAATTATCGAGAGTCCATTCAAAAAACGAATGATGAATATTCGTTAGGTTTCTTGTCGAACATCATTTCGTCAGAAAAAAATGGAAAAGTCAAAGACATAAAGACGGAGCACTAAAAGCAAAAAATGAAGCTTCTAGAGCTTCTTTTCAATCACCTCTACTATTGGCTAGAGGATTGGCGGCGAAATCGGGACAAGTTTGAATTCAAATGTAGGGCGGGAACTAATAAATAAAATTGCGGAAACAAAGTATTTTAGGTTGATTTTTGCCCAAATTCAGGTACACACTCATATTTTTTTAACTTTAGGTTAGTTTCAGTCCGTCGTCGACCGATTAATTTCATTTGGGAGTAACGTTGATCTAGAACTGTAACGGCCTGTTTGAACCTGCAGAACCACCATGAGCAGAAGAAAAACTAACTTTATCTGAGATTACTGCCTGTTACCGAGCAAAAGTAGGTGTATTATATTAGGACGCAGACCGAACTTTCTTAGTATATTCGTTTTAGGCATTTAAAACACGTTTAGAAGAAGAAATAAGGAAAAATCAAGAGGACAAGTTCAAATCAAATTTCCGTTTGCCGCCATGGATTCCCGCGCTCATTTACACACTCACACAAGCACCCAGCGCCGAACCTAGCTTCACTTTTTCCCCGTGCTTTTAGATACGAGCACTCCGTCTTTATGTCTTTGAATGAAATGTAGGAGGATTGCGTTGGATTTTAAAAGTTGATCGATTTGGTTACTGCATAAAGCGTATATGGACCACTATAAGAGATCACGTTGGGTTTGTAAACAAACTGAAGGAAAAAATAACAACAACAACAACTACGACTCGGCATCTTCCGGAAATCACCGAGCCCGCCGTTTGCTCGTTTCCGGTGATTAGAAAACTGCCCCCAGACGCGGGAAATTTGAAAAAGCACGTTTCCAACAACGCAAATTGCGCAGTAAGGAGTGTATTTCAGACTTTTTTAATGTGACCATCGTAATTTTTGTGTCATTTAACCTTTAAAAAGTCTATTCGCGCGGCTGTATCTCTTGCATGCAACAGGCCCATTCAATCGCCACAAGGCTTCATTTCTTCATTTTCAGTTCCTAATGACGAGGCAGAGTTATATTCAAAGAACGAATGATGAATATTCTTCGTTAGGTTTCTTGTCGAACATCATTTCGTCCGAAAAAAATGGAAAAGTGCTGATTGGAGGTACGGCGTTTTTACTTGGACGGTAGTGTTCTCTCTCAGATCCGCCATGCTAAGTCACTCAGCAATAAGTGCAGGATTTCCGACTTACTGCGCAAAACGCTAATGTAGTATGCGTTTAATACGTGAAGTTAGTTTGTCTACGACTTGCCTCCTTCGTCAATGGGCCTGTATTTGGAGCTTATATTGACAGGGAATTTTGCGGCGAGGCCATGGAGGGTCGATTTCCTTTTTTGTGCAATACCCCCGTGGAGAGGGTTATAAATTGACGAGCACTTGGAGAGAAATTGGATATTGCATTTTGCAATGAGGAACCACTTTCACAGGATCTTCCGCAAAAGTACCTCTCTGCGTAGGGAAACTAATGACACATGTGTTGTTTCTAAAATGAGCCAGAAATAGTAGCTCCTTATTGCAAAATGTAATCCAATTAATCTGAGCCGTCTGCGGGCTGATTATTGGAATTGATCCATAAAGCGATAGACAAAGAAGACCAAGAGAAAATGGAGCGATTCTATTGGTGCAAGCGAGTGGTTGCAATGGGCCTGTTGCAAACTTTTGCCAGAGCAAAAATAAGAGTTGTTTCCTGTAGATAACGCCTCAAAAACCACGATGAGCGCATTGGCAAAGTCTGAAATGCACTCATAACTTCACAATCTGCGTAAGAAATTTGCGGTTTTTCGAGCTTCCCGCTTCAAAAACGATACTACGGCACAGGTGAACATTTCGATGGAGGAGTCGTTCCATCGTCGGCAATACTCATCATGGCCGACGCCAATCCACCAAAACACGTGTGATGGGACGAGATAACACCTAAACAGGACTAGACCAGATAACAATCGGCGTGTTTACGTTCATATTTTCCGCGCCCGCCTTGATTGATCTTGAACTCTCCTCGAATTACGCGCGGAACTGCGCAAGCGTCGGCCATGATGAATATTGCCGACGATGGAACGACTCCTCCATCAAAATGTTCACCTGTGCCGTAGTATCGTTTTTGAAGCGGGAAGCTAAAAAAACCGCAAATTTCTTACGCAGATTGTGAAGTTATGAGTGCATTTCAGACTTTGCCGATGCGCTCATCGTGGTTTTCGAGGCATTATCTACAGGAAACAACTCTTATTTTTGCTCTGGCAAAAGTTTGCAACAGGCCCATTGCAACCACTCGCTTGCACCAATAGAATCGCTCCATTTTCTCTTGGTCTTCTTTGTCTATCGCTTTATGGATCAATTCCAATAATCAGCCCGCAGACGGCTCAGATTAATTGGATCACATTTTGCAATAAGGAGCTACTATTTCTGGCTCATTTTAGAAACAACACATGTGTCATTAGTTTCCCTACGCAGAGAGGTACTTTTGCGGAAGATCCTGTGAAAGTGGTTCCTTATTGCAAAATGCAATATCCAATTTCTCTCCGAGTGCTCGTCAATTAATAACCCTCTCCACGGGGGTATTGCACAAAAAAGGAAATCGACCCTCCATGGCCTCGCCGCAAAATTCCCTGTCAATATAAGCTCCAAATATAGGCTGAGTGATTTCCACGAACTGCCCGAGGAATTTTCCCATTCGCATCATGAAGTATGTACGCGTGCTAGTTAATTGTTCGCAGAATTACACCGCCGACCAAAAATGTGCCCTCTGCTGCGTCCGCAAGAGATGGACGGTTAATTTTGGAGCTTTCGAAGGGTTTTCAAGAGCTTCGTGCCATGTTGCCGCACCAGACGCGGTAAAGGGTGAATTTAACAGCAGATAAGACTGCCGTTTTACCAAAGAAAACAGTAACGTCCACATTTTCGAAATCGAGTTTCCTTCGAATTCGTTTGATTTAGTTTTGACTGATTAATCTTAAACAGCAAAATTAGCCTTACTTATACAAAAAAACGAGATCTATTCGAGAAAGCAGTGAGTGCGTTTATCTCGACGTCCTTTCAAACCAAACTGCAGTAAGCGTACATTCTTCCGCGAGAAAGATGCTCTTATCGCTCTTCTAGTAAATTTATACCTTTTTCTGCTATTGTCTAACCCTCAAATGTGTGTTTTGTGCAACCGAAACGCCACCATGCAACCATGCAGAACATAGCACGTTCTGCCATCTTGAAAAAAAACCCTCTTTTTTATGTAATTGCAACTAAAATTTGTCCATTATTAAATATCCATGTAATTTTAAGGGCCTTCTCGAATGCAGGCCTGCAGAACGGCCGTGCTAAAGAAACACGCCGTATGAACATTCGAATGGTTCCAAATTTCTCTTAAACACTTATTTTAAAGAAAGTCATGCTTATTTTTCTCTGAAACATTCAGATATTTTAGATTAAACTGAGAACAAAATTGTCTGAAAAACCGAAAGAAAAATCTTCACAACTTTTTAAATAAATTTGGCATCGCCTGAAGGTTCATACGGCGTTCTTCCTTAGCGCAGTAGTTAATATACTCAATGGCACGAACCGTGGTTTGCGGGCAAACAAGGTGCATTCAGCTCAAAGCACGGTGCTCACTCTCGCAGGTGCAGGATAGGCAATTTGCACATCGGAACGTGCGTGCATACGGTGTAGCGTTTGAAGTATTCATGCAATTTCGAAGGCGCTATGTCGGGTGCTGCAATAATTGGAATTCGCCGAGTCCAGCGAATTGAAACTCGTATTAGAGGTGCATCCCTTTTGCTGACAACTCCAGAAGTGCTTTAAGTTTAGTAAAAAAAAAGTGTAAATTACTACTCGCACACTGATTTTTGTTCAGATAACTGCAGCTAATGGTTTTTTTTTTTTTTTTTTTTTTTTTTTTTTTTCATATCACTTAAAGCGCGTTTATTATATAAGTCAAAGTTGCTTTTTCTCGCTGATTTTTTAGCCACTGCGGAAATTTTCCGCTGAAGTTACTCCGAGCGCACTACGCAACAGTGCGTAAGAAAAATTTGTAGATTGGTATTGAAAGCGTGCTCTGAAGAGATTTGGCGCCTCTATTTGAATGATGATAATTTCACGAGAAACGGACACTGATAAAAAAAAAAATCTTAAATATGCCGCCGAGAACATATTTTTCTTGAATCAGGAATTGCTTCTTAACGTACCTGAACTACATTTTTGCGTAACTCGATATATTTTTTTCTTGAATCAAAAACAATTTAGCTTCAATCAAGAAAAAGAAAATTCTCGGCGGCAAATTCAAGAATCATTTTGCTTGAGCCGAGCCCTTTTTTTTTTCAGGAAAGATTTGTTCGATAAATTCTCTGCTAAGACGGTGCTCGGTGCGTTTTCTCAAAATTTCGCTTTCGTACTTACTGATCCTTTCGATAACGCGGCAGAAGATATCCCACCCCAAATTTCATGGAGAAATAACAGTTGATCTCATTTGTCAACGACCCTTATCTTTTTAAAACTCGGATGAAGGGGAGGTCTTTATTTTCTGGCAGCAGTTTCCTCAACTGAAAGTTGACGGAGGCGTTTTTAATTAACTCGGTCTTAGTATCCTGTGGGAAGCGATACCATCATGTGGCCAATCTGCTACAATAAGGGGGTCGGGGGGGGGGGGGGGGGGAGGGGTGTAGAGGAGAAGTTTAAGGGATTGAATTGTTTAAGCCATACAGAAGCGCTACAAAAGTTACCAGAGCTTTTTCGGCTCGTTACCCGTCCTAGGCATGAGACCCTCGATGCTTATGAAGGAATACCAAGTAAATCTCGTGGTTGGAAATCTTAATTAGAATTAAAGAACTTACTTAGAGTTTTTCGGAAACAAAACGTAAAACTCTGGTAGAAACAGGAATTTTAGTATAGTAAATGGTGAAATCAGAAAATCGTTTATCGGTTTACCGTGTAGCTGATTTATGTTGTGCATTTGGATCGCATTTAGCAAAAAGGAACAAGCGCGATTACACTGTTGTAAAAATGTTACTTCTCCTTAATTATGAAAAAAATCTCTCAAGTGGCGAATACCTTCGGACTCCAGCCGAAAAATTGTTAATTTTAAAGAGAAATAATTGTGTAAATTCTAAAACTGTACATATAATAAGTATTTTTAAATAAGGAGGAGAAGTTGCACGATTTTGAGCACATTGTAATCGCGCTGGTTCCTTTTTTCTCAATGTGATCCATTTGACACGTGCTTTTCGCTACATTATTGGTTCCTAAAACCAAAAATCACCTTTGTTTCCGTTTATCATGCTCCAAGTTTCTGAAAAATTGAATTTTCCATGAAAAATGCTCACTTTTGAATGAAATGATGTTTTCAACAAATTAGCACATGTAGATAAAAATCAATTCCATTTTTGGACTTGACGCCAAAAATTGTCAAGGAATAACCTATCAAATTCCTTTTTTTGATGCAGACCTGTGCAATTAAAAAAAAAGATTGAAGAATTAATACCAGGTAATAAATAATTTGAGCTCTCAATTACGATAATAGGATAATTAAGGTTTGACCCGTAGTGCTTATGGATTTTACTGTGGACGGAAATTTCGCCGTTTCTCAGGCATCGGACCGTAATTTCCGCTCCAATGTTTTAAACTTTCCCCGACTATTTAAAAGTAAATAGTTTGTAACTTGTAATTTAAGCAAATAGAGTTAATACTTTGTAGTTCTCTATATTTTGAATAAAGAAAAGAAAAAAAAAAGGAAAAAAAATTGTCTCGGTCGTTGAGAATTCCTTACCTTTTCAGGTTTTCTAGACCGCCGGAAACACTGCAAAATCGTTACGAAGCGTTTGGAGTTGGTGGGCGTTAAACAACTCTTTTAATTTTGACTGGGCTACAAATTATTCCACTTGTTTGCGAGTGGCCATGGTAATATTTTTCTATCGGTGCTGAAATATACGGGAATTTTTCATTATCAACAACCGAATGAAACACACTCAAAATGAGACGGGCGATTCCGCGGAAAGCCTCCGAGTTGGAAAAATCTCATTCATATGGATGAAATTGTTGAAATTCCTTTTCCCGACAATACTCGGCGCGTTTTCCGCTCCAAATGAAGAGGAGGAGAATATGAAAAAAAAAGAAGAAGAAAAAAATGGAAAAATTATGTTGAAAATGCTGAGACACAACGCTTCACCGTATATTAGTGCCAGAATATTAGAGCCACACAACGGTCCAATTATGATAAAGGCTTGAGCATCAGTCGAGTGGAGAGGCATTTATTCTGCCATGTTAAGGATAAGCGCAGTAAAAGCATTTGAATGCTGTCAAACTTCCCACGATAAAATATTTATTTTTGAGAAATCACTTTTCCGTGAAATATCAAGATACACTTGATGAAATTACTGCCTTGCCAAGGAAAAACGCCGTATGGACCTGCAGGTGTTGCCAAATTTCCTTTGATAAAACACGAATTTCCTGGCATTGAATATTAAATTGGTTGGAATATGAATGTTTTCCTTTCGATTTTTCAGATAATTTTGTACGCAATTTTGCCAACGAGCGGAACCTTTTGGTACGAAATTTCTAGGGGAAATATTTATAACTTTCCTAAAAAATAAACATTTTATCGAAGGAAATGCGGCAACTCTCGAATGTTCGCACGGCGTTCTTCCGTAGCACGGCAGACTAGAAGAAAAGGCCCCTGGTCAATCTCCAGAGGATTAATTCGTGGTGATCAAACATTTTCAGGACGAAGTTGATTCTTTTGGTCAAAATGGGGAAAATCTGAACTTCGTTCCTTAAAAATAAAAAATGAAAAATGGGGCGAAAGTGAAAATTTCGAAAATTGCTGGATCATCTAGAGAAGTTATGTAAGAAATGCATTTGCATGCAGAAGTGCATTTTTTTTTTTTTTTTATTTTCTTATTTATTTTCCACGAAAACATGTGAAGCTTGCAACCGAGGCACCGTTAGGACGGCCCCACCAGCCGGCACGGCGCGCTGCCTAGTCCGCGAGTTAGGGATTTGGCTCATTAGCCTCCTCGTTTTCGAGCGGGTCGAAGCAGCCGTGCGGAAAGCTCCCAGCTACAAAATTTTTCACGACGTTTTTCACGAAAGAGATATTTCTGACCAAGGCCGCCCATAGAGGAGTTGGTTCTGAAAATGTCGGATCAGAACATCCGGGACTGTTGCACGATGCTGGAGTTGCTTTGATGTCGGGATCGTCGAGCACTTGGGCCTCCCACGTAAAAATTGACGATAAACGCGCTTCCGAGTTTGAAAAAGCGCCGAAAGGTTTCTTCCCAGGGTGTCTAGCATCAGGAAAAACCGAAAAATATCAGGAATTTTGGCCGATCAGGAAAATATCAGGAAAATCGGAAAAATCGGACGTTTTATCAGGATTTTTTCTTACGCGAATCTCCTCAGCGGAGAAAGTCTTACTGCTTTTTGCCTACCGTGCCAGGAGTCGAGAAAAATCAGGAATTTTCAATATGAAAAAAAATCAGGAATTTTTTATAATATATCAGGAAAAGTCAGGAAAATATCAGGATTTTTCAAAATTAAAAAATACTAGACACCATGCTTCCGTTAAAAAAGGGAAATTCAAAATGTAGAGTTGTTAGAACATCCTTATCACCTCACTATCTGTCATACTTTAACGTTTACACTATTAAGATGACTTTGAGAGATATTTAGACCGCGTTAACTACAAAGGAACCAAGCCACACCAGCTATTGTCACATTTAATTTTTTACATGAAAATGGTCGTGCGGATTTTTGTGCAAATTTCAGTAAATTTTCTGCATAGATAGAGTCAAACTCCTTAACATTTTCAAAGGAATGCGCTTAAAGTTCTCTGGTAAAAAATTAAATTGCCCACTTTTATTTAGCAACAATGATATGGCTTGGTTCCTTTCTGCTAAGCGCGGTCCATTTTTAGTTATCTTTTTGCATTTAGTAATCTATACCGGATTTTTCGATTATTGAATTTTGATCGGCCAATATTCGATGCGTTATTTGTCTTCAGACAAAAATCTTGGTTTCTGATTAAGTGAACTGATAACTGATAAGCACTTTATATGTCAGCCTATGAGAAAACTTGAAATTAATCAGACCATAAAACGAGGAAACCAGACTCATTCCCTGACTCAAATGAAAAACCAGAGACAAACTCCCAAAGGCAGGACTCGAAGATGAAGTGACTAGAAGCACTGAAGTGGCTCTCATTATTGCCTCTCTTTTTGAGAGGAGTTTCCTCCGAAATTCACGGTATGCCTTAAAATAGACGTAACTAATGTGGATTCTACGAATACGTGAGAATATATTAACAAACGTTTCATAAAATGTATCTTATTTGTTTTTTTCATCAAAAAAATCTTCCCGAGCTCGTTTAATAATTTTCGAGATGAGACTGGTCAAGGCAAAAGTACGACTTGAAAAGATAATAATAAGAGTTATTTGATTTCTATTCGCTTCAGTCTGAATGGACCAGTCGAGTTGTGAACACTCGAAGAGCTTGAAGCGAAAAACTTCCCGCGCGTTGGTGCTCACGAAAAAACAAACTTCACCCGCACTCCCCGAATAAAGTTAGGTTCTCGATATTTTCTCGGAAACTTCCTGCGTCCCTATCTTGCCCACTTGGGGACTTGCCTTTCCAGAAATCGGTATCCCACAATAATTGTCATTGAGGAGAACTTTGCCTCGCAGAGTTTCGTCAACTCGATAGATATTGTGGAGGGCAAGGTTCTGTCAGGCACTTGAAGCTCATGCGTTTTCCCCGCGACTTTTTCCGTACCTAAAAATAAAATGGACGTATTTCTGCCAAACGGGACTATGTGCATTATGACGTGAGCCCTGTTATGCATATATTCTTATGGGTCTCAGGGCTCATGTCTTAATGCACATAGTTCCGTTTGACAGAAATACGTCCAAATCAGCCTAAGAGGGTAAAAAGTATACCTCTCCTCTTCAAAATTTCACTTAGAGGGCGATTGACGGATGAAAGAGTTCCAAATTAAACTCAAAAGAGAGAAATTAGTGTCTTTTCCTTATTTGTTTCGAATTTTCCTCTCATCCAAGGACTGTAGTCTCCCTTAATCAAAGTGGTCATAAAATGGACCAATAGACAAAGTACGAATTTAAGCATTCTGGTGAATTTTTCCTCTTCGAAGTTTCATGTAGAACATAATCCGCGCAATGACAATTACTGAAGTAAACTCCTAACCAAGATATTAATTATTTTATTTAGCACTCGTTCCGAAAAATTTGAACTTCTTGCTCACACAAAAAAAGAGAGAAAAAAAAATTCACAAATTTTCATTTTTATTTCTACAAGTTAAGTTCTGCAAACTGGGCGTATTTGTGCCAAAAGGAACCAGAGACGGGTGGGAAAGAAGGAGTATGCTCGTTAGTTGAGGTCCGTAAGAACGAATGGGAATTATAAAGCGCCAGTGACGTCAGCGGCGACAACGTGGACGAGGATCTCGACGTCGGTAGTCTTTAACTCATGAGCCCTGTCCACAACGCTCTTGTCACTTGTCCACGGCTCATGAGGGCCGCAAACAGCTAGGCGCTTTGTTCTTTTTGATTTAATGTCTAATACCACTTTCCAATTTTCCCAAAAGGACTTACGCCCACTTTTACATTCTTTCTTATGCAGCTTGCACAAGCACACTCCCCATCTTTGCCACACGTCTCTAGTTCTTTATAACTTAAAAGTACGTACAATTTTCAACGTGCAAAGTCAAGGAATTTTGATTATTTTGGTCTGGGGAAACCGAAAAAAGCCAGACAATTTTTTCTCGTCGAGTTTGTGGAAATCGTGCAGCGGTCCAATAGACAAAGCAGACAAAAGAGAAGGATTAGGGGAGCGGGTGGTTTGCAATGGACAAATTAATGAAGTAGGTAATGTACTAACTAACGGCAGCCCACGAGAGAACCTATAGTTGGACCGCGTTTAACAGAAAGGAACCAAGCCACATCAGCTATTGTCAAATTTAAGTGGGCAATTTAATTTTTTACGAGAGAATGATCGTGCGGATTCGTTAGAAAATTTTAAGAAATTTGCTTCGTACTATGCAAAAAAATTCTCTGAAAGTTGCACAAATATCCACCTAACTGTTCTCATGTAAAACTTTGAATAGCTCAAATAAATTTGGCAGTAGCTTATGTGGTTTGTTTCGTTTCCGCATAACACGGCCCTTTTTAAGGATGGAAAAACGTAAGTTTCTCCCAATTTCAACATATTTTTGTTTCTCTACCTAATTTCTGCTCCCTAATTCTCTTCTAATTCCGTTCTGAATTTCTTTTGTTTCAGGTAAAAATCTTTCAACTATTCTTTCCAACTTGCAAGTATTAGTCTATCAAATACATACACGTTAAAATTTTGTAAGTATGACGCTCTTTCTCCGAGTTGCGGAAAATTTACTGAAATTTGCACGAAAACCCGCACAACCATTTTCATGAAAAATATCGAACTGCCCAGTTTTTGGCAATAGCCGATGTGGCTTGGTTCCTTTCTGTTTAACGCGGTCCAGTTAGTCAATCATTTTCTCCCTTACTCTACAGAAACCACCCATTTCAACCAATAGGATCACTTCATACTCCTCACGTCTTCTTCGTCTATAGCTTTGTCTATCAATTTTGACAATCGGCCCGTAGGTGGGTAAAAGGCGTCACTTTAAAATAATACATCATGACCCAAGATTTGCCGCGGATTGGGAAAGCGGGCATTTTTTGCACCCCCGGAGATCCCGCCGAAACCCGCCTTATTCTTTTCCGAACCGCCGGTCTCCCAAACCCTCTTTATCCCTGCCCACCCCCATCAATCCCCGTTAATCGTTAATCCCTCTTTCCGTGTCTCTTCACCCGCCTCCCCCTCCACTAATTTTCGTATTTCCTCCGCTAATTACTCGAAGCGCGGATCGTTGACCCGCCGGATCGGACCGTGAACTTTCCTCCTTTCAATTGGACGTATTTCTATCAAACGGAACTATGTGCGTTATGACGTGAGCCCTGTTACGCATGTATTCTCATGGATCTCGGGGCTCATGTCTTAATGCACATAGTTCCGTTTGATAGAAATACGTCCAATTGGTTCATCAGTTCGTATCATTAATTCAATCGCGCCACCCAAAGCCCCCCCCCGGGTTTCGCGAACCGGGGGACCCGGGACCGGCGCACAGTGGTTCGAGTCAATATGAGAAGTCGGAAAAAATTTGGAAACTTCAAACGCTTATAACTCAGTTTATACACAATTTTGAGGTTCTGAAAGTGGTCTCATTGGTTTCCTCGTAGAATTTTCTGCCAGAAACACACCTTTTAACTTAAAATGTAACGAATTGGACAACCAAATTTGCAGGTTTAGTCAAAAATTTCGTGTCCGACCCCTCCGGTTGACTCGGTCCACCGTGCGGCAGGCCGTCCGCGGGTCAAGAGTTATCGACATTTACCGAAACCGTAAACCAAAGGGTTCAATCACGGGCTCAGTTTCCAGATAGTGCTGAAAAATCCGCATTTACCCCCATTTAAACACGTGTAAAATGTCTACTTTTAATCGCGCTATCTGCCATGGCGCCAATCGCCGGTGTTTGCACGAGAGTCAACAATTTCGTGTCAATGAAGTCGAAGCTCGAACCCTTAACGCCCCCCCGCCCCCCGTGCCCCGGGTTTTGTATGGGAGAGTGGCGAACTTCGTGAAAGGTTATGTTTGGGCACCGCAAATTATTTATCGGGTTTATCGTCGCTTCAGGTTGTTTGAGCGTCGTTTCTTGTCTCCTGCCAATTTTTTTTTTTTTTTTTTTTTTTTTTTTTTGATGCGAAGCGGTCGTGAAAATTGACGTATCCGACGCGGAGTTTACATCGATAGGGTGTCCAACATCAGGATTTTCCTGATTCTATCAGGATTTGAGGTCGACCGGGATTTGAGGAACGATCGGTCGTAAAATCAGGATTTGAAAGAAGTCGGCGGAAGAAAACTCTAGAGTTCTGCTTTCGCATATGCTTATGCAGAAATTTTAATTTTTCTCCGCAAAAAATCAGGATTTGGAAAAATTATGAAATTAGGGTTTAGCAGTCAAAAATCAGGAAAACTCAGGATAAATCAGGATTTCCCAAAATCAAAGAAAACCAGACACCCTGATTCAACTTTAATTGAATGAGTTGGGGAAATGATGGGCCCGTTGCGAGCTTCAACCAGAGTACAAAGAAGTGTTGTTCTTTTATAGAAAACGGCACAAAAATCACGATAAGCGCATCTGGTAAATCTGAAATACAGGTCTAACTCCACAATCTGCTTAAAATAATCGTTCTCTCCAGCTTCCCGTTTCAAAAACGATACTGCGGCACAGGTGAACACTCCGTAAGAGGAGTCGTTCCATCCAACCCTTGCGCACTAGGATGCTAACAATAAGCCTTATTCAACATGGCCGACGCCAACCCGCCAAAACACACGTCACGAGACAAGATTTTATCGAATTCTGAAGTACACTCCGAACTTCACAATCTGCGTGAGAAATATGCGTTTTTAAAGCTTCCCGTCTTAAAAACGATACTGCGGCACAGGTGGATATTTCATAAGAGTAATCGTAACATCCAAAACTTGTGCACTAGGATACCACACAATATTCAACATGGCTGACGCTTCCGCGCGCAAATCCTGAGGAAGCACCATGATCTTTATCAACGCAAAGAAAATGCAAATTTAAACCCGCCGGTTGATAAAATCCTGTCTCGTCCCTTGCGTTTTGGTTGGTTAGCGTCGGCCATGTTGAATGATGTGTAGCATCTTAGTGCTTAAGGGTTGCATCGGACGACTCCTCTTGCATAATGTTCACCTGTGCCATAGTTCCGTTTTTGAAGCGAAAGGTTGAAAGAAAGTCACATTTCTTACGTAGATTGTGAAGTTAGGTCCGTATTTTAGACTTTGCCAATGCGCGCATCGTGGTTTTTAAGCCATTTTTTTTTAAGAAACAACTCTTCTTTTTACAACAGGTGACGTTTGCAACCGGCCCATTGTTTAAGTTCATTTTGGATGCCAAAATGTTCACCAGTGCCATAGTATCGTTTTTGAAGCAGGAAACTTAGTAAAAAACTCATATTTCTCACGTAGATTGTGAAGTTAGAAATGTGTTTCAGACTTTGTCGATGCGCTTTTCGTGATTTTTGAGCCATTTTCTTTATGCAACATTTTTTTTTTTTTTGTTGATGTGACCCATTGTTTAAGTTGATTTTACAATCGTTTAAACTTGGAAATTTCACGAAATAGTAGGGATATAAATTTTTCCATGTACTGTGTTTTCAAGCAACCCTGACAACAGGACGTTGCTGAGGAGATGAACTAGTATTCGTTCACCAACTTGAAGGGCTTAAATAAAAAATGAGACAGGTTTTTCGACAGGCGTCTTCTTTTCATTTTCCTGTAGTGCTAAACTTTTTTCCAAGTCATGCCAATTGTTACCTTGTCATTTCTCCCATCAGATACCAAATGATTTTTTGAAGTTTTTGAAAAAGTATTTACGAAGTTTTCGAAGTTGTATCTTGCTTAATGATATCGTGAAATTCCCATAGACTTGTCTACTTTCATCGTGAAAACAAATAAATTCCTTCAGTGGCGTGGCGTACTTGGCGATGCACCGATTGATATACCATTCAAACCTATGAAAAAAGATCGATTATTAGGGCGTTCCTAACATACGCCGTAATAATCGATTCTGTACCATAGTTTTAAATGGGATAATATCGATAGTCGATTGTCACGCCTCGCCACTGAATTCTTCGTAAAAGTATTCGTTGTTTTCCCACGCGTTACCGAAAGACGATGCACGATTTTCAAATACTTTAATCGTTCTGGTTCCCTTCTACTGAAGGCAACTCATTGAGAATATGCAAAACTTTCTTGAGAATGTACTGAAAAAGTACCGTAAAAGCACTGACTTTTGGCCAGCCTATTTTAGTAGACACCCTGATCTGTCCCGAAAATTGCACGAGAATCTCAAATTTGCATGAAAATAAAAGTTGTTTTCATGCATTGCCTTCCGCATTGCGTGGAACATAGTACGGTCGCTGGTCGGCGCGAAACGCTACAAGAGTGCAGGAATACTAGACGCATTTCGCCCAACTTGATTGTTAGTGCGGTAACCGGTCGGTGCAAAAATCACATTAGCGCCTACAAGTGTGCATGAATACTTTACGCATTGCACAAAACACAGTGCGGTCACTGGTCGGCGCTGTAGGAATACTTTACGCATTGCGCGTTCTCTACAGTGCACTGGGGGGAAAAAAAAAACACATTGGATCCAGAGTCCAGACTCTTAAAAACATCGACAAGAAAAAATACTCTTGATTCAATCAGATTTAAGCTTAAATCAAGAACCAATCCTCTTAATTTGAGCGGATTTCCTTTTGATTTAAGCTTAAATCTGATTGAATAAAGAGTCCTTTTACTTGTCAATGTTCTCTAGAGTCTGGACTCTAGATCCAATGTGCTTTTTTTTCCCCCAGTGCATCGTATTTCAAATCTTAATAGTGCTCTCTCGATCACAGGTTTCAACCATAATAGTATATCAGCTGCTCTCGTAAGTGCCGCTCCGATATAATTCAAAGATTCCAATTTCAACACTCAATTCCTGATCATACGTTTTAAGCGCCCGATATTATCTGAGCCGTAAAGAGCTTTGAAAACCTTTGGCCGTGACAGGTTTAGTTACAGGTATCTCATTTCCGTCCGTTTCAAAAGCCCCCCCCCCTCCCACCCTCGCTTTCTATTTTAGGCGTCTTTCTTCGGGAAGTAATTCGCTTCGCTCCCGGAAAATTGGTCGACGCCGCACAGTGGATCGAGTCAATTAGAGGTCGGACATGAAATGTTTGACCAAAACTGCAAATTTTAATGTTTATTTCGTCACGTTTTAAATTTCAAGAGTGCTTTTAGAAGAAAATTTTACCAGAAAACCATTGGCACCACTTTTAGAACCTCAACGTTTTGAATAAAGATAGGGTGTCTACCATACAGAAAAAATACGGATACACTGAGAAAGTCGAGTCAATTAGAGAGGTCGGACATGAAATGTTTGACCGAAACTGCGAATTTTAATGTTTATTCGTCACATTTTAAATTTCAAGGAGTGCTTTTAGAAGAAAATTTTACCAGAAAACCAATGGCACCACTTTTAGAACCTCAACGTTTTGAATAAAGATAGGGTGTCTACTATACAGAAAAAGTACGGATACACTGAGAAAGTCGAGTCAATTAGAGAGGTCGGACATGAAATGTTTGACCGAAACTGCGAATTTTAATGTTTATTCGTCACATTTTAAATTTCAAGGAGTGCTTTTAGAAGGAAATTTTACCAGAAAACCAATGGCACCACTTTTAGAACCTCAACGTTTTGAATAAAGATATGGTGTCTACTACACGGAAAAAGTACGGATACTCTGAAAAAGCACGGATTTCGGAAGGCTGGTACAAAAATACGACAAAGGCACGGATTTTCCGCGAAAAACTCTGAATACTGCCGTGCTAAGGAAGAACGCCGTATCAGCCTTCAGACGTTGCAAAATTTCCTTCGATAAAAACCGAATTTACTGGCAAAATTGCGGATATTATTTTCCAAAATTTTCCAGACAATTTTGTACGTAATTTTATCTAAAATGTCTGAAAATTTCTAAGAAAATCGTGCATGAATACCGTCGAAACTACACGTTTCATCAAGGGAACTTTGGCAACTCTCGAATGTTCGTACGGCGTTCTTCCTTAGCACGACAGAATAGTATAGCCTTGGGGGTATGCAGTTTCTAGACGCAATCCATTTATCAACTTCCTGGTTCGATTCTTCGTGTTTTTCGGTTTATTTTTCCGTCATTCTATCAATTTAATTTCCCAATCCAAGTACTGTTAAAAGTGCGTGTGAAGTAAGGGAAAGGTAAAGAAAAAGCAAGGATTTTTGAGAATCGTAAAAAAATGAATTTTCGAGAAAGCAAGGAAAAGGTATTGAAAACGCAAGGAATTTTAATGACAGCCTAGGCAGGGTGTCAAGCATCAAGAAAAACCGGAAAATATCAGGAATTTTGGCCGATCAGGAAAAAATCAGGAAAATCGGAAAAATCGGACGTTTTATCAGGAATTTTTCCTACGCAAATTTCCTCAGCGAAGAAGTCTTACTGCTTTTTGCCTACCGTGCCAAGAGTCGTCGCGCCGTCTTTGTTTCCTATGAAATCTCACCCGTAGCGCTATAATAAATATAGTTTTCACGAGAAAAATCAGGAAAATATCAAGAAAAATCAGAAAAATATCAGGATTTTTCAAAATTAAAAAATACCAGACATCCTGACAGGGTACCAATCGACACCCTGTAAACGAAGTTATAAGCTAAAACGTACGAACCGAAAGAGTCGAAAACAAACGAAACTAACGGAAAAAACCGAGGTAACAAACTGTGAGCTAATTAAATGAGAAAACAGAGAAGAATCGGAAAATTAAAAAACTCAAACTCACAAAATAAAATTAAAAAGCCGACGCGTTTCGGGACACCTCGGTCCCTTCTTCAAGGCTAAATTCCGACTGAAGTCGGAATTTAGCCTTGAAGAAGGGACCGAGGTGTCCCGAAACGCGTCGGCTTTTTAATTTTATTTTGTGAGTTTGAGTTTTTTAATTTTCCGATTCTTCTCTGTTTTCTCGAAGTTATAAGCGTTAAAGTTTCCAAATTTTGTCCTACCTCTCCTATCGACTCGATCGACTGTGCGCCGCCACGCTAAGAAAGTTTTATCGGTTCCCATCGTCCTACGCAGGTGTTGAAGCGTAAATAATCGAATTTTCCCATTTGAGCTGTGGCAATAAGTCGATTATTCAAGTACGCTCTGTAAATCGATCCTTTTTCGTAGGTTTAATTCGTGGATCAATCGATTTATCGTTAGGCATGACACGCGGGGTGGCTCTTATTTAAGTCTTTTCAGTCGGCGGCACCCGCGGTAATTTGGACGCATTTCTGCCAAACGGAACTATGTGCATTATGACGTGAGCCCTGTTATGCATATATTCGTATGGGTCTCAGGGCTCATGTCTTAATGAACATAGTTCCGTTTCAGACGCGGCCTCGGAGACCCGAGCCCGACAGGTAAATAGGAGCTTTCCCTTTTGACAACCGGAAATTTTCGCCTTGTTTCCGACGACGCGTACTTTTACTCTTTCCTTCGCGGATAGAAGGGACGTCTATATAAATCAAAAGGAACGATATCTATTCTGATGTGAGCCCTGAGATCCATAAGAATGCATGACTGATAGGGCTCGTGGCATAATGGGTATAGTTCCTTTTGATTTAAATGCGTCTGAATGCTTTGCCGAAACGGAGGAGGATTTTCTCGGCGCCTTCGGGGGTTGCCCGATTTTATTGAAGAATTTTAATCTGTCAGTTGGACGGAGTTAAACAGAAAGGAACCAAGCCACATCAGGATCGAACCGAGAAAAAGAGGTTTAAAGTTTGGCTCCTGCATAAGACTCAATGTAAAAGATAAACTTCAAGTTTAATTTCTGCAAAATTTGCTCCAACAAAAAATTTGAATTTTCGGCGATAGATAGTAGAGCAGTGGCTGAGTTCAAAACCACTCATAACTCAATTTTTTCCAAAATTTGGGTTGGTTCCTTTCTGCTTAAGTCAGTCCAATTGAGGGTTGCTATTCGTCTGGAAAACCAGGCAAATTAGGGAAATCGAGGGAAAAGTCAAAGAATTTCTGACACGTCTTAAACAGTAAAACGTATGTCTGATCTTCCAACTGTTTACCGTCTCTGGTTATTTTTTAGGCTTATCATTTTTTTAACCAGCCATTAAATGCCTTTTTCCATACTCTGATCTCTAAGCAAGAAAATTATGTCCACAGTTTAGAGTGCTTCCCGATGTATCGATTGATCTGCCATTTAAACCTGTGGAAAAGGATCGATAAACAGGGTGATCGCAACGAACTCCGTAATAATCGATTCTTTACCATAGCTTCAAATGGGGAAATATCGAAAATCAATCATTTGTCATCAGCTTCGCCTCTGGTAAGGTCTAGAAAACGTATCAAGATTTCTAGGAAATCCGATCCTCCCAAAACCCTTAAGTGATAAAGAGCAAATACGGTGAAATGAACTCTCCTTTTTGGTTTTTCCTTGGAAGTGGACGGGAAAATTAATATAAATATCACGAGCTTTCCACTGTTCCTACTATTTCCCCCTGTTTTTCGCTATTTTTCTTCTCGGAACTCTGTCGTATATAGCTCAATTGGATGCTTCTGTTTGCTTTCGCCGGAAGGAGTCACTTCTATCGGTTTTGTCGCTTCGAGGGTACAATAAATGCACGATCTTGAATTCCTCGAAATGCTCGAACGTGTATACTTCCACGAACAACTTGAAACCCTCCGCGCGAAAATGATCTTAACCGAAACTTTATTCATCATACGCATTGTTGTTTGTGTTTTTTGTGTTTTTTTTTTTTATTTTTGAGTGGAATTTTCGTGGTCCCGTCTTCATTTTGAGACACGATTACGAGTTCGAGGTTTGTTAGATTAGAAACCGGATTTTGGTCATAATTAGCTTACTGTGCATCCGAATTAGGTTTTCTTGGGCTTTTCTGATAGCTTAGAACATAATAAAGAACGCTACGTTCACAGATTTTGTTTATTCTGTGTCATCTTGAATACGAGGAAGTCAGGTGCGTTCTGCGATTTTCATCATTCGATCACTGCCAGCGCAAAGATTTAACATTGAATTTTGTTTTAAGCTCGGTATACCTTGTATCGAAGATTTTGGTATGCTGAGTGAAGTTAGATCCTTATATGAGTTGTTCTCACTTTTTTTAGTGGGCTAAACGATTCAAAACTGGTCAGGAGTTCGTCGAGGATGAGGAGCATGGGAATCGACCCTCAACGGCAACTGACATTTGTCACGTGGAAGAAGTGCGGGCAAAAGTCTCGAAAATGGTCGTTTCGAGCTTGCTGAACAGTGTAATATTTCTGAAGGCTCTGTACATACAATTTTGATAGAATATGTAGACATGCATCGAGTTTCAATTACATTTCCCCCTTGATTGTTGTCCGTTGAACAAAATCCAACCAAATGTTAATTTCCCTATAGCTGCTTGAACGTTCTAACGATGATCCTACATATTTGGATAGGATAATTTTCGGTGACAATACTTGAGTGTACGGCCACGATATGGAGACGAAACTCCATTCATCCTTGTGGATTGAAAAATGTAGTGCAAGACCGAAAAAAGAGAGACAAGTTCGGTCAAACATAAAAATCGCCCATGAGGTTACCGTACTTGAAGCCACATACCAACGAAGTTCATTATTAAGATTCTTCAAATCTGTGAACGTAGCGTTCTTTAATATATTTTCAGCTATCAGGAAATATCAAAAAAACCCAATTCGGACGCACAATAGGCTAGTTATAACCAAAATCCGGTTTCTAATCTAACAGACCTCGTACAATACGAGAAACATTTGATAGTTCCTCAGAAAAATATAAGACCAAACCTTCCCCTTAAGCGATTGTCCCTTCCCTTTTAAAAACTGGCAGTAGAATCTTTGTTCCAAAACACCATAGACCTACGGTCGGCTGTTAGATTTCCAATAACTTCTATAGCCGGCTACACAATTTCTTAAAGCCTTTTATAGCCGATGGCGACTAAGCAACTCACAGCCAGGCGATAGAGTGTATGCTAAACGTCACTAATTACGGATGCTACGACTTAGTGAGTTTTTGGACCACTGCTCTCTTTTTGGGCCGTAGTATCTTGATTTATTTTGCGAGGAAAGCTCCGTACTTTTGATGGATGCCTGTCATTCCTAATATATTAGAGCGCATTCAGTTTCGTATGATGCTGTGCAATACCTCTGGTGAGAAATAGTTGCTTCAAGCGCCGTGGCACGCTGCGGTGTGGCAGCCAGCGCGAAACGCGCATTGGCGCCTACAAACCTAACAGGGATACTTCACGCGTTGCGCAATGCTTGAAGTATCCCTGTTAGGTTTGTAGGCGCCAGTGCGTCGCCACTCCGCTTGGTGTTAGGCTCTAATATTTAATCTGGCGGAGTCAGCGTTGTTCAACGCATGATTTTGAAATGTTTGCACATCCTCTATGGATTATTTTCATTTTAATTGATGAAAAAAAATATGTATTAAAGGAAAATATAATGTGTGTTTTGTAAATATTAAGGTGGTTCCGTATCAAACTTGATGATTCTCAAAGCACACGAATTTCTGCACAATTTCTTATGGCCTTTTATAATCGATTGCGAAAAAGCAACAGTCAGGCGATAAAGTGTAAAGCCCGGCGATAGGAACTATAGCCCGGCTGCATAATTTTTTATCGCTTCGTATAACCCGGCCGTATGATTTTCTCCGCATTCTACAGCCAGCTATACCGGGTGTCCATAAAGTAACTGAAAAGTGGGTATAACTTTTGAACAAAAAAAGATAGAAGGTCGCGGTTTGTGGCATTCTTCATCATCCAAAAGGGGAAATTTTTCGATGGGAGGCTTTTCCTGGTGGACCCCCCTGGGGGGGGCCCCAGGGGGGGCAACTTCAAAAATTCAAATGGCAACCTCCATTTTTTTAGACATGATTAAAAAGAACTTAAAAAGACAAGAAAAATGGCGCAAATAAAATTAAAATCGGTTATTTCGTTCAAAAGTTACAGCCGGTCAAAGTTTTAAATTGACCACTTTTCAAAAAATCGCCGATGAGCTCCAAATTATCGGAAAAACAAAAACAAACCGGGAATGAAAAGTTTGAAAAGTGCTTTTTAGGAAGAGGAAAAACAACTGACGTTGTCACAAGTCTGGATGGCATTGTTTCAAAATAAAATTTCTGAAAATTCAACATGGCGGCAAATTTAAGGAAACGCAAAAAATGAAAATTCCAGAAACTGTTATCCTTCAAATACCCTCTAGTTTAAGGAAATCAAAGGTATCAACTTTTGTTCCTTTATTTGGCCAAGTAAGAGCAAATTTGCTGACTTAAAAGTTGTCAAGCGGGGCGCCTTCAATCGTTGGAGTATGCGACATCACAGGATTAAGTGTGCTGTCGAAAAATGAAGCCGATGTGAAAAAGCGCTCCTCCTTTGGGATGCTTTAGAAATGTTTGAGGTCCTCCTCCTCAAATTTAACGAGAAAAAAGAAGAAAAGTAAAATTTAGCAATTTTTACCCACAAACTTGGCGAGCCAAAAAAACATGATTTATCCTGGTGGGGTAGGGGCGGTGGACATTTTTGACATTTCTCTCTCTGAAAATTAAAAATCCAAGAATAATTTTAATTCTCTAACTCCTGGCACTCCAGTTCGGCAAGGAGGATACCTGCTACGCTTGTAATTCCGAAGACGCCGTTCTACTCTTGATTATTATCTGAATTGAGATTATCTTATTGACAGTCTCAACCTTACGATTTGAGACACCAATCTTTTCGGTAACATCTGATGCACTATCTGATCGGTGACACGATGAAGCGTAGCAGATATCCTCCTTGCCGAACTGGAGTGCCAGGAGTTAGAGAATTAAAATTATTCTTGGATTTTTAATTTTCAGAGATAGAAATGTCAAAAATGTCCACCGCCCCTACCCCACCAGGATAAATCATGTTTTTTTTGGCTCGCCAAGTTTGTGGGTAAAAATTGCTAAATTTTACTTTTCTTCTTTTTTCTCGTTAAATTTGAGGAGGAGGACCTCAAACATTTCTAAAGCATCCCAAAGGAGGAGCGCTTTTTCACATCGGCTTCATTTTTCGACAGTACACTTAATCCTGTGATGTCGCATACTCCAACGATTGAAGGCGCCCCGCTTGACAACTTTTAAGTCAGCAAATTTGCTCTTACTTGGCCAAATAAAGGAACAAAAGTTGATACCTTTGATTTCCTTAAACTAGAGGATATTTGAAGGATAACAGTTTCTGGAATTTTCATTTTTTGCGTTTCCTCAAATTTGCCGCCATGTTGAATTTTCAGAAATTTTATTTTGAAACAATGCCATCCAGACTTGTGACAACGTCAGTTGTTTTTCCTCTTCCTAAAAAGCACTTTTCAAACTTTTCATTCCCGGTTTGTTTTTGTTTTTCCGATAATTTGGAGCTCATCGGCGATTTTTTGAAAAGTGGTCAATTTAAAACTTTGACCGGCTGTAACTTTTGAACGAAATAACCGATTTTAATTTTATTTCCGCCATTTTTCTTGTCTTTTTAAGTTCTTTTTAATCATGTCTAAAAAAATGGAGGTTGCCATTTGAATTTTTGAAGTTGCCCCCCCTGGGGCCCCCCCAGGGGGGTCCACCAGGAAAAGCCTCCCATCGAAAAATTTCCCCTTTTGGATGATGAAGAATGCCACAAACCGCGACCTTCTATCTTTTTTTGTTCAAAAGTTATACCCACTTTTCAGTTACTTTATGGACACCCGGTATGATTTTCTGTAGCCTTCTTCAGCCGGCTATAAGAATTCCTATGGAATTTTGAAACGCAGCTCTTATCGCCAATTTTTACCAGGGTTGTCCCTCTTATTGGCGGCGATTTACATGATACCATGTTAATATACAGTAAAACATGATACAAACAGCAATGAAAACGTGGGAAAAAGTTAAAACGCAATTAATTACGTACCGTAAGATAGAAAGACTGCCAAGTTAAAGAAATAGAGGTGTCGGTGCGGGTGCCTGATTCCATGCTATTTTCAAACTGGACGGCAATAATTGTCGGTGATATTTTATTTTAATGATCAGAATTTTGTGTTTTTCCACGGAATAACCTAATCATAGACGAAATTACTTTCACCATTAAAAAGTGTTCAAATATTTTAAAAGTACCAGACTAGGTATAAGTCTCTGAAGTTAGGTATAAGATCTCTGAAGTTTTCGGATTGAGCATCTGAACACTTTAGGTCAAGCTGCTGAGGTTTGGATCACACATCTGAAACCTCAGTTCTTACATCTGAAGTACTTCGGTTTTCACATCCGAAAAACTTCGGTTTTCACATCTGAAGTACTTCAGATGTAAGGACTGAAGTTTCAGATGAGTGATCCAAATCTCGACAGCTAGACCTAAAGTGTTAGAATGCTCAATCCGAAAACTTCAGAGATCCAAATGACCTAAACTTCGGGTCCCACGCACGAGGTTTTTTTCTCCGTCTGTGTATTTGCCAAAAATGTCTTCGCCTCGCAAGATTAATGAAATATTTTGCGGCTATCTCCGACTTTCCGAAAGTTTCTTTCATTTCATGCCACCCATATGCCTGAAGGCCTGAAGCGTTATTATGAGGTCTTGATACGGACATCGTAGCACCTTCCAGAACCACTCGGAGCGTGTATTTTTACGTTTTCTCGGGGTTAGGGCTCCTGCGATTTCCAAGATACCGCACACTCAGCGTCATAACATCGACACGCAGGTCCGAAACCCCATCTCACATTTCGTCGCTCCTCTGACGTATAGGCCTATCTCAATTTCCACATGAGCCCCAGAAATTACGAATTTATATGAAACACAAGGCTCACGTGGAAATCGAGGTACGCCCTTACGTCAGAGAGACCACGGTAAGGGTCGAATTTCTTCGGTCCAATGAAACAAATACAAGCCGAGTTGAAACCGAGCGTAACTCTCAAGAGGTTCTCTGATTGGCCGAGGTAGCAAAAGTGAGATTGGAGCGCAAACCCGTTCTTCCCGATGAAATTCGCCCACCCGCTTTTGGCGATGATTTGTAATTTTCGATCCCAGTGTGTTACTGGACGTGCCTACCAGTGTTCAGACTCTGCTTGCGCTACTTCTAGTAGAATAACGTCCATTGAAGATTTTTATTACCGAAAAAGGTTCGGTAGTATGTACCAAGGTTCAGTGTTTCATCATCCCAACTAATTCGGTTTGTCAAACTGAATTTTCGGTTTATCAAATCGAACTTTCGGTTCGTGTAACCGAAGTTGTGCGGTATAAAGTGAACTGACGAACAAAGTTTGGTCATTTATGCCAAACGTTCGGTTACACGAACCGAGAGTCCGTTGGAGATTTTTATCGCTGGAAAAAAAAAGCTCGGTCGTATGCATCAAAGTTCAGTGTTTCATATCATCCCAACTAATTCGGTTTGTCAAACTGAATTTTCGGTTTATCAAATCAAACTTTCGGTTCCTGGGATCGAAGTTGTGCGGTAAAGTGAACTGACGAACCAAGTTTGGTCATATATGCCAAACGTTCGGTTACACGAACCGAAAGTTCAGGTTGTCCGACCGAATACTTGGGATGATATGGAACACTTCAATTCACATGACCGGATTTTTTTTTATTTTCAGTGATAGGACGTCGCTAACGTGAGGGAAGAAAGTGCGAATGTGACGGTTAATTTGAATTAAAAACCAGCCGGTTTTGGACGAAAGTGCCTTTCTGTGTAGCGATCGCGTCTGTTGATTGTGTCAAGACGTGACTTGGAACTTTAATCAAATGAAAATTCGATCGAAATTTGATCAAATTGATGAAAAATGTAACTCAAATTTGATCAAACTTTGGTCGAATATGATTTGAATTGGACTCATTGCAATAGCGATCTCGGATAACGCCATCAACCCTGATATCAACAAGGAAAAGTTAAACGAAATTGAAGAACATTCTGGTATCTGTGATCAAGAATTTAGCTGTAAATAATAGACCATTGATCAGTTTATTTTCCACGCTGGTTTAATGCGTAATAATTGCAATAATCGGAAAATTGTTTTATTAGGTTCTCCCGTTCTCATGGGGCTTCCTGGTTCCCTCATTTTAAGCGGGTCGCGCGGTCGGACAGTTTCAACACCCTTTAATTTCTGTCATGTTTAATCTGAACTACCAATTTATTTATTAATTTTCATTGATAAAGAAGAAAAAAAAGTTCTCCTCTTTATCGGTAAATTAGCTTTATTTTTATGGTTGCGGATAGCTCGGAGTTAGAAGGAGAACCGAAAATTTTGCCGGCACTGTAACCATGCACACTGAAAAAAATGAGTTAGCGTCAGATGACTAAAAATGGTTTCTAAACACTAACTCAAATTTTGTGATTTGGACACACATGATTTTTAGTTTCTGTACACTAACCACTATTAGTGCTGGAAACTAATTCCGCTACTCTAATTCTCGAACTCGAATTCGGTAGGGTTGGGTCAACCTAACCTCAAAACTGAGAGAGGAGAAAACGGCATAGCGAATGAGAACTGGACAATACTTTCAGGAAAAGAAGATTTCTTAAAAGATGAGAGGTAAAAATAAACTGACCGGCTCCAAATGAACGACAGAAGAAAGGAATATCCCATAGGTATGTGCAAGTAGACAGAATTATCGTTTAGAGAAACACACACTCACACATGAAATGGTAGCGAATGTTCACACCGAATAAACTAAACAGGAAAATAGATCTCCGCAATTCCGTGACCGAGAGAACAATTAATTAGGTAGTGATGTTATCCTGACCACAGGTTTTCCTTAGGAAGAATAAATAATCAACTTTGAATCTCGAAAGACCAATACCCCAGACACAAAACCGATCTCTCAAAGGAAACATATCTCGTCCGAACACTTGAGATATTCTTTTGAAATTACGGAAGCACACGAACTATAAAAGTAAGCAGTCTAATTTCACAAATTTTCGTTAAATATAAACTGAACGCGGAACGCTTTAATCACAATTTAATAAGGAAAATTGACGACTTCAACGAAGATCATGCTTGTTTATGTTTTGAATTGAACATACGATTTCTTACCTTATCAGGTTTCTTAATGTTGCTTTCGAACGTTCTCAGATAAGAGAGGACACTATACATAATACCGACAGTATTTAAACTGTCGAACGAACCCGAAATTTCACATTTTAATTGATTTTCACGAGCTGACGCGATTGAGGCTGTTATACCGTCGCCGTTTTGTCGAAACTAAACAAATGTAACGGAAAATGTGGGAGTTAGCGTTGAGGGCGAATTAGT
>NW_017547142.1:2814163-2849453 GCF_001854935.1 Bemisia tabaci | reverse complement strand
GCCCCTCCCTGGTGCCCGTTTTTCAGGTTGACCAATGACCGCCCGGGGAGCGGGCCCGGCCATTAATTATCGATCAACCCCTCGCCTTTTATTAGTGTAGTACATGACGGTGATTCATGGTGGGTCCGATCGTCCGTCCGCCGCGGCGCACTCATTTCCCGGCGCCCGCCCGGGAGGCTTTCCCGCGTTTTTCCGGTGAGGGACTTGGCGATTTTCTTGCTTTTTCTTCCGGGAGAGCTCGAGTTTTTCTCCAACAGTTTGTGTTCTTTCGTCGCATTTGATATATAGGAATTTGTGGTGCCTACCTCTCCCAACTTTAAAAAAAAAAAGAAGTCTTGTTAGGTGTTTTTTTACATGGATTGCGTTCAGCAGAAAGGAACCAAGCCACATCAGCATTTGCCAGATTTATTTGGGCAATTTACTTTCATACGTAAAAACGGTTATGCGGATTTGTGTGCAGCTTTCAGTGAATTTTCCGTGGTACGAAGCGAATTCCTTAGAATGTTCAAAGGAATCCGCACAGACGCTCTTTTGAAAAAAATTGATTCGCCCGATTAAATTTGGCAATATCTGATGTGGCTTGGACCCTTCCCGTTAAAGTCGGTCCAAATCGAAAATCGAAAAACGAAGGGAAATGATTTTTTTAAAGAAACTGTGAATTGATCAAATTCGTGTGTAGGAAAAAAGAGAGAAAAAAAACAAGAAGGAAAATGTATAATTTCTCATTAGTTAATTATAATTGAGTGTATAAATTGATTAAAATTCAATCTTTTCATATGTTCTGGTTTTTTTTTTTTTTTTTTTTTTTTTTTTTTTTTTTTTTTTTTTTTTTTTTTTTTTNTTTTTTTTTTTTTTTTTTGGAGCTTTGACTTTGTGTTAAGCAAATAAATAAAATTCCGGACGTATCCCGAGATCTGTTGCGTTGGCTTGCATCATTTGATCACTAGCGGCGTGACGAAATTCGAATCTGCCTTTATTCAACTTTTCCCAACAGAGAATTATATGCAATGGATTTGTAGTTCCGCTAATGCGTTCCTGGATGTGCCGCGCATTTGTCGCGGTTCGTGCCATGAGCAATTTTTCGCAGCTTTTTGCAAGATAGCACTTACGGCTGTCTTGCCATGTAACATTAGTTTAACATGAAAATGAATAATACTATTTTTATGTGATTGAAGTGAAATCGGTCGATTTGTAATCATCCGAACGATTTCTAAGAGTTTTTCGGATAATTGGTGGCATTTTGACCAAGATCGGAGGCTTCTCCCGATAAAATTTTCCGGCCAAAAGCTTTTGAGCCCATTTTCTCAAAACTTCATTTTTGCACTTAATATCTCAATTATAGACCATTTAGTTCTCCTATCTAATCAATTATAAACTATAACTAAAAAGCTATTTACAATTTATTACAAATCAGTAGTGTCTGTTGTAAATTTTCCAAATATGTGTGATTTTTTTCAAGTGGATTTCGTTTTGATCCAAGTAAAAATCCGATTGAATCACGAGTATTTTTTCTTGTCATTGTTTTCAAGAGTCTGGACTCTAGATGCAAGCGACTTTCTTTCCTGTGTATGTTCACGAAGTGTTGTGAAGTTTCCAAATATGTGTGATTTTCTTGAAAACAAAATGTTGGTTTTGTTGCAGGTGTGGCCGATCTTGATTCAATCGGATTTTTCCTTAAATCAAGATCCAATCCTCTTATTTTAAGTGGATTTCGTTTTGATCCAAGTAAAAATCCGATTGAATCACGAGTATTTTTCCTTGTTATTGTTTTCAAGAGTCTGGACTCTAGATCCGAGCGAATTTTTTTTCCAGTGTATGTTTACGAAGTGTTGTGAATTTTCCAAATATGTATGATTTTTTTAAGTGGATTTCCTTTTGATCCAAGTAAAAATCCGATTAAATCACGAGTATTTTTTCTTGTTATTGTTTTCAAGAGTCTGGACTCTAGATCCGAGCGAATTTTTTTTCCAGTGTATGTTCACGAGGTGTTGTGAATTTTCCAAATATGTGTGATTTTTTAAAGTGGATTTTCTTTTGATCCAAGTAAAAATCCGATTGAATCAAGAGTATTTTTTCTTGTCAATGTTTTCAAGAGCCTGGACTCTAGATCCAATGTGTTTTTTTTCCAGTGTTGTGAATTTTTGAAATATGTGTGATTTTTTTGAAAACGAAATTTTCGTATTGTTGCAGGTGTGGCCGATGAGTGATGGCGACGTCGAGCGGGGGCAGTGGAGGTCAAGGGGGTGGGGGCGGGGGCCACGGGCATCGGCGGCAGGAGTCGATGTACGCGATGACGGGGCTCTACACGGAGCCGGCCGAGGACAGCGAGCATGAGCCCCAGGCCCCGGGCCCCGAGAGGCCGCCACCGGCCACGTCCTCCTACGACTCCTTCATCAAGAGCCACAGCCGCAACCCCTCCTCCGGACTCGTTGACAAGTGAGTACCATTCTTCCAGCACCATTTTCATGACCAAAGTCCAGAGTTGCTAAAAGAAATTTCATCGAATGAAGTTTCGTGAAATATGAAATTTCTTTTTTCCTCATGAAATTTCTTTCGACCGACAAAATGTTAAACGTCTTCTCTCAGATTCAAGAAAAAGTGAAATACCTAGCACTTCAAAGTTCAAAAATACAGGTACTCTACTTATGTGTCAAATATTTCCTATTTAAAAAAAGAAATTCGTTAGCGAAGGAAACTGTTAATTCCTGAAAAATCATTTAAATTGTTTCAAGGATAGTTTAAGATCCCTCCCTCCCTTTTGTACCAAGAAATAAGGTGAAACTATTAGGGGGTACTAGAATTCTTTAAAGTCAAGAAATTTGTTTTGTACCAAATGAAAGCTAACGTTTCACTTTAGGTATCCGTAAAATTTATTTTGGTGTTCAACGGCTGTGTGTTCAACCAAAATTTGAGAAAAAAAACTAAAATTATGTTTTACTGTTTTAGTCAACTTTCTGAACATTTGAAAGTTCCCTTTCACAGTTTACCACGTGTGTATAAAGAGACTTAAGGAGATTAATAAGTCTCTAGGGTTTAATCCTGAATTCTGCGTGTTAAATGAAATTTCTTTTTATAATCTTTCACAAAATTTCTTAACTCTGTCAAAGTCCCAAACTAGAGTCCTTTTATACTGAGGGCAAAGACAGTGCGAATCCATTTCTGATTGGATCCCGTATAAAGACCTAGATATATACGGCGATTAATCGCCGCGAGTGAAAGACGAAAACCGATGCTGCCGTGCAACGCAGAAACGCCGTAAACGCCATTTTGCATATTTTGGAAACGATGCATCATAGCAGAAAAACTTGTGCTCCTTGGGACAATGTTTTTACAGGATTCTTTCGCAAATACTCCCTGGTAAAAATTAGCGACAGGAGCTGCGTTTCTAAATACTATAGGAGTTCTTATAGCCGATCGAAGAGGGCGATATAAAATCATATAGCTGGCTGTAGAAAGTGGAGAAAATCATACGGCCGGGCTACACGAAGCGATAAAAAATTATACAGCCGGGCTATAGTTCCTATCGCCGGGCTTTACACTTTATCGCCTGGCTGTTGCTTTTTCGCCATCTGCTATAAAAGGCTATAAGAAATTGTGTAGAAATTCTTGTGCTTTGTAAATATTTAAGTTTGTACGGAATCACCTTAATATTTACGAAACGCACATTGTATTTTCCTTTACTACATATTTTTTTTCATCAATTATAACGAGAATAATCCATACAGGATGTGCAAACATTTCAAAGTCATGAGTTGAAAAACGCTGACTCTACGAGATTAAATATTAGAGCCTAACACAAAGCGGAGCGGCGGCGCACTGGCGCCTACAAACCTAACAGGGATACTTCACGCATTGCGCAACGCGTGAAGTATCCCTGTTAGGTTTGTAGGCGCCAATGCGCGTTCAGTGCTGGCTGCCCGCCGCGCCGCAGAATACCGCGGCGCTTGAAGCAACTATTTCACACCAGAGGTATTGCACAGTATCATACGAAATTGAAGGCGCTCCAATGTATTAGGAATGGCAGGCATCCTTTAAAAGCACGGATCTTTCCTCGCAAATTAAATCAATATCCTGCGGCCCGAAAAGAGAGCGGTAGTCCAAAAACTCACTAAGTTTTAGCATCCATAATTAGTAACGTTTAGCATACACTTTATCGCCAGGCTGTTGCTTAATCGTCATCGGCTATAAAAGGCTATTAGAAATTGTGTTGCCGGCTATAGAAGCTATTGGAAATTTTACAGCCGACTGTAGGTCTATGGTATTTTGGAACACAGATTCTACTGCCAATTTTTACCAGGACTATCAAGAACTTAACCTGAAAATATGAGGTGCATGGGTAAAACTGTTTTTATTTTGTAAAGTGTTAAGTTCCTAAAAACGGAGGAAAATCTTGATGGATTTACGGCGTTCTTGCTCAGATCGGTAGAATGGAGAGCCTTGATTTCGATATATCGACGTCAATGGATCGAAATCAAGGCTTTCCATTGACTTCCGTCTTTCACTCGCCGCGATTAATCGCCGTGTGTATCCATAGGCCTTAAGGCCTCGACAGTGTCACAACTGGTAATAAAGATTACATTTCCACCAATTGCGAAGATTATATACTTGAATGGATCGGAGTTTTAGAAGCACGGCAAAGAACAAACGGAATGAGAGATAGAACGGAGACAGGAATGGGTCAATCAAAAATTACAAAAAACGCTCAATTTGTGCGTTCTTTATTCCCGGTTGTGACATCCATGAGCCGCTCTATCTCAACTCTCCCCATAAAGGGACTCTATTCCAAACCACTCATCTTCATTCTGCCTTGCTGCGGTAAAACGCCGTATGAGCATTCACGAGCTGCCGAATTCCCTCCAATAAAATGTTCACTTTGGAGTAGAGTTATGATCATTTCCTTTCGAAATTTTCACTAATTACGAAGAAAACTCTCCGAAAAGTTGAACGGGGCGAATGTTCACAAGTTTTCCTGAAAATTCGTATTTGATAAAAGGAAATATGGCAACTGACGAAGGATTATACGGCGTTTTTCCTTAGCACGGCAGCATCGCAGTGTTTTATAAGCTGGGGAAAGCTCGTTTTTCTTGCAGAACAGCGGTGAAAATCACGTTTTTTCGCACAATCGCTGGGTAAATCACAAGTTTTCCCAAAACCGCATTAATCCATGCAAAAGAGCCGTAAAAAAGTCATATTTTTAAAATTCCTGAGGAGAAAGGGGGTTTTATAATGAACAGGCTAGAACTCTCTGCATCCCTTTCAGAATCTCTGCTCTTCTTTTATTTTTTCGAAGAGAAACAAGTCAACTGTACAATCTGAAATTTCTACGGAATTTTCGGCGAAAAAGCAAGAAAAATCTAGGAAGTTTTCAAGAAATTAATGTGACTAGTTTTTCAAGGAAAAAGTGAAGTATTACAAGAAGTCTGTAACGATGGAAATGGAGATACAGGGTTTCGCACTTCGGCAGTCATACGATGTTGGTTTTTCCCCCCAGAACCAACGCTAGTTATTTTCTTGAACAGTCTTAAAAAGAGGGTGAAAGGTTTTCCAGCTTGTTCCACATTGGGTTGTGGGTTTAACGCGCACCAGCGGAAGCCCGCGGTGCTAAAAATCACGCGAGGTCTCTCTTAATTACCGCACCCATAAATTATCCATTATCGACATCGGATGCAGAAAGCGGCGCCTCTCCGGAATACAAAACACCCCGAAGAATGAACATTATTCGTGGCTGTCAATGTCAATGAAACTTGCATACTTTCGCGACAGGATACGACCGAAAAGTTGGAGTCTAGCCAACCAATGCACTTTTAAAACTTACTACTCGGATTTTCATTTTTTTTTTGGTATCGGTGACGCATGTCCGCATGTTGCCTTATTATGGCATATGATTAATATGGGATGTTATCCATGGCTATAGCAGGCGATTGAATGAAGATTTGAAAATCTAATCCACTCATACATATTATTATGCATTTCTTTGGATATTTCTATCGATCTGCAGGACGTCTACAATTCCGGAATTTCCGGAAAGTCTATCAATAGTTCTGATTTTTTCAGGGCGATCCGGAAGTACTGAAAAAGTGCGGAAATTTCGCAAGACGGTTTGGAAGTTTTGTCATTCTAGTCGCAATTTGAGCGAGAAATTCCAATTTTTTTAAGTTTTCGAATTCAGTCTAATGAAGGTACTGAAAGAGTACCGAATTTTTTTGTCAAGGAGGTACGGAATTTTTTGAGAATGTACTGAAAATGTACTGTAAAAGTACTGACTTTTGGCCAGCCTATTTTAGTAGACACCCTGATCTGTCCCGAGAAATTGCACGAGAATCTCAAATTTGCATGAAAATAAAAGTTGTTTTTATGCAAGGATTGCCTTCCGCACTGCGTGGAATACAGTACGGTCGCTGGTCGTATCGGCGCGATACGCTACAAGAGTGCAGGAATACTGGACGCATTGCGCCGAGCCTATTGTTAGTGCGGTAACCGGTCGGTGCAAAAATCATATGAGCGCCTACAAGTGTGCGTGAATACTTCACGCATTACACAAAACACGGTGCGGCGCTGTAGGAATACTTCACGCATTGCGCGTTCTCTACAGTGCGCGTTTTAATCTTTGAAAATTTGTAATATCTCGTTGCCGGGCCTACCGCGGTCCCCACCATTTTCGACCAGACAGTGTGCACCCCGAGTCTGCAATTTTAGGTAGAGTCCCTTTATACCCAAAGTTAAGACAACTCACTTTTGGTTGGGCTGAAAGTGGCCTAAAAAAAAAATCCAATTCTGATTGGTTCTCGCTCATGGAGGCCGAAACGAGTGCACCAAAATGGCGGTACCTCGAATGTGAACAAGAATAATGAAAATATTACCTAATTGTGGTTTATCAAGAGTAAATTTTTATTACCATCGGTCTAAAATGAAAATAGATTAAGAAATTATTCACAAACCAATCTAATTTTCGTTTTAATTGATCAATTTGTTGATTTTGTTGTTTTTGTGTGACAGACATCGGAGGATTCCTGATCCTTATCCCTCAATATCGTTCGTTTGGGTGCACTCGTTTCGGCCTCCATGGCCAGCCAAGGCCGGCTGCCAGTCAGCTGATAATCGAGTTGTCTTAACTCTGGGTATAAAGGGACTCTAATTTTAGGATCGAGGGATTGTAGAGATTTTGCACCCCTGAATGTTATCCTAGTCCATCGAGTCATTGACGTTGAAGTTCGCCCGTCTCTCTCTGATCGACTATTGTTAAAACAAGAAATCAGCCGATCCCTTGAATTCTCGTCATAGAGAGAGATTACTTTATAATTATTTTCTTTCCGTTTATAATCTCACCCATCAGTGATGCAGAGAGTTTCACCGCGGAGATGTGACAAGCTCGTTGGCTGCGTGTCCCGGTCGCTCACATCCAGCAATTTGGCAACACCGGCAATCCTCAATTTAAATCTATGGAAATATATCGATTCTTGTCGGAGCATCCAACCCCTCCAATAATCGATATATTTCTATAGATTTATATGGAGAAAAACAGTATTGTCAAGTTGCTTGAGCCGCCAATGCTCGCACCGGGGTCTCGATGCGTCAATTGACTCGTCGTAGACCGAGAGGCCTGAAAGAGGTCAAGCACCATCCTCGCGAGATTGACGCTTAAGAAAGCTGTAAAAGCTCCCAGCGGCAGATAAAAAGGAACGACACTTTCGGCCCCTGCCGATTCGTAAATGGGTCAGACGAGCTTACCCTCCTGGTCATAACCTCGCAGATTCGTTAATCCAGTCAATAAAACTGACCTCATCGTTAGTTTGGTGAGAAAGGGCTCAATTAGGGCACCGCCGAAAGGGTGTCTTTGTTGTCCCGTGGAAAAGCGCCTTGCGTTGCGATGAATTATTTATCCGCTATTTGAACCTATGGAAAAGGATCGATTTTCAGGGTGTCCCTTAATACTCGATTCTTTACGGTAGCTTTAAGTGAGGAAATATCGATGGTCGATGGTTGACGCACCGCCACTGATATGGGTTCGATCAAATATTCAACGTCCTGCCAACTTGTCTGTGCTTCAAGGGTGTGAAATATTCAAACGGACCCCCGTGATGTTGTCGGATTTCCCCGAAAGGGGCGCTCGTGTTGATGTCACTCGATGTGATTTAATCTGTTTGATGGGAGGGCGTGATTATTGTCATGCCTAAACAGAAGATGCACGTGTTTTCAAGGTTTATGCGGCCTTGAGAAGTCCTTGAATATCCTTAATTTTCCTCTGATTTGCCAGTCTTTGTGAGTACAAGGGTTAACGGTAAAGTCTTGACCTTGGACATTTTGGAAGACCCACTCTTCTCATCACGATTAAGTGGATTGGATAAACACCAGTAACGCTTTTGGAATTAAAAATTTGAAGAAACGGCTGAATGATGAAAAAAAAATCGATATTCATATCCACAACTCTGCAGGTTTATATGCCTCCCCCCCCCCCCGAAAAAATCCCGGAGAAGTGGGAAAAACTTCGGTTTCTCATCAGGAAAAGAGCCTTTGAAAATCAGGGAGTGTGCAATGTGCATGGTCAAGAATTCTGCACACCGTGGAGTAAACCAACACTGGGAAAAAAAACACATTGGATCTAGAGTCCAGACTCTTAAACACATCGACAAGAAAAAATACTCTAGATTCAATCAGATTTAAGTTTAAATCAAGAACCAAGCCTCTTAATTTGAGCGGATTTCCTTTTGATTTAAGCTTAAATCTGGATTGAATCAAGAGTCCTTTTTCTTGTCAATGTTTTCAAGAGTCTGGACTCTAGATCCAATGTGTTTTTTTTTCCAGTGTAGAGTTTTTTTAAAGGATTTGTCTTTAAAAATAAGAGAGACTTACAGATATGCAAGGATTCTAGCTACCATGATTTCACAGAGCTACCACTTTAACCTTGCCTTTTTGTCTGTTGTCTCCTCGCCCAACATGCAACTATTTTCAGTAGCATTTTATGTAGTACCTTCGCAATTTTTCCTCGTAAATCATGTCTGAGTCGAGCGTTCAGTTTTCAACAGTGTTGGCGTCAACTTAAGTGTCAGCACTGTCTGCGCTGCGCCCCGGTAACGCAAATTTAAGTTCCCCGAGGGTACCGCTAGAACTTTCGAGAAATAGTTACCTTCAACCTTCAACGAGCCTTCGTTCGCACCTGGAGTTCGACGTTCCTTGTAGGCAACGCCCAACACCGAACAAGTTGGTCCGGTTCGTTTTAAAAGCTTATGCCATGCCTGGATCTTCGCCAGTTTTAAAATCGATCGTTCTTAAGCGTTGAGCCAGGACTGATCAGTCCCTGGGATTGACACTGATTAATCGATCTGGCTTCATTGTCGGAGGACAACGGCTTAGCGCCGATGGAAATGTCGGATATAGTTATCTATTTATTTACAGTGAAATGATCATATTAAAAGGGTATCATTCATTATCCAGGGTGTCTAGCATCAGGATTCTCCCGATTTTCCCGATTCCTTCAGGATTATTTAATCCGATTTCATCAGGATTTGAGGAAAAATCGGTTGTAAAATCAGGATTTGAGAAAAGTCGGCCGTCCGATCGGATTTTTTTTATACTTTCGCATACGCTTATGCTGAAATTTTAATTTTTCTCCGCAAAAAATCTGGATTTGGAAAAATTATGAAATCAGGATTCAGCAGTCAAAAATCATGAAAAATCAGGATTTCCCAAATTGAAAAAAAAAAACTAGACACCCTTTATCATGAAAGGCCAGTGTTAAGATATTGGCCGAGGGCATTTTACTCGAAAGCACTGTTTTCATCGGCTCTTTGGAGGAATAATGCTCCTTGCGGCTGTTTTGCCTGAAACTACGTCATTTTTTTCGCACTCACATGATTCAATAAAGATGTTGCATGAGTAAGGAATTTGCGATTTGACTATCGATTCATTTGTAAAAGTTCACGAGAAACACAATAATGGTGCCACTGGTTTTCTCTGAAATCAACTCCCAGGCTAAAAAAAAAGCTCTCAAGTTGAGGCTAAACTGGAGGGTATATATCCCACGCTATCCTGAGAGTCCACCTGTACGTCAAGACAAACTCTCCATTCAAATATACGGAGCAAATATTAATTAGCAGGGTTGCCGTGTTTTCAGTTTTGGAGTCCCCAAATAAAGTGGCAGCCCTGTCAATGTATTTGCTCCCTATCTTTGCATGTAGAGTTTGTCTTGATGTAGATGTGGACTCTCAGGATAGCGTGGGATATCCCCTCCTTTTTGGCCTCAACTTGAGAGCTTTTTTTGAGCTTGGGAGTTGATTTCAGAGAAAACCAGTGGCACCATCGTGTTTCTCGCGAACTTTTACTTAAGAATCAACAGTCAAATCTCAAATTCTTCACACACGCAACATCTCGATTTTGAAGGAAACCGATTTCGAAAATTTGTGACTCCGACTATCTTCGCTCTCACGACAGTCTAAGCATCAACACCTGCACCGAGAAATTTTTTCCGTAATTTATATCCAAGCACGTCAGGAAGCACATTAATGTCCCCACTCGTATTATAACGTATCTCGGGGATTTTGCACATAGCGCGCGACGCGGACAGGAAAGCTCCGAGATGATGGGTTGATTACCCCGTCTGAAGTATCCGTACACGCATTCCGCGCGCAAGTTTGACAATAAGTGCTCTTGTAGGAGTAATTGATGGTCCTGGAACTTGTCCCCCGCGCCCTCCCCCCCCCCCCCCNNCCCCCCCCCCCCCCCCGCCCCGCTCCCGGTTTGACGCAAACCAGACTAATTTAGCATCCCGCCGTCGTCGTCGCAAGGCGCCTCAAGCTCCGGGCGATCAATCGATATTCGCAATTATCGCAAACAGGATTGCCCAGGGTTGCCGCAATTAGGAAATACCGGGAAATCACTGGAAAAAAAAAACACATCGAATCTAGAGTCCAGGCTCTTGAAAACATCGACAAGAAAAAGGACTCTTGATTCAATCAGATTCAAGCTTAAATCAAAAGGAAATCCACTCAAATTAAGAGGCTTGATTCTTGGTTTAAGCTTAAATCTGATTGAATCAAGAGTATTTTTTCTTGTCGATGTTTTTAAGAGTCTGGGCTCTAGATCCAATGTGTTTTTTTTCCAGTGATGTCAGGGAATTTTTAAAAGTCAGGGAAAATGACAAAAATTTTGGGGAAAATGACGAAAATGTCAGGGGAAAATTGATAAGCACCCTCGTTTGTTTTCTAGAGTGTGTCTGATGCTTCGAACAACTAAAGCCCAAAAACCATGTCTAATTATGTCTTTTTGATTATCTTGCATATCTTCAACTGTCAGGCAATTTCACCAAAATGTGTCAAATAAATTAAGGAAGTGTCAGGGAATTTCATTTTCTAGATTTGGTGGCAACCCTGGGAATTTTAAAAAGTTAGGGAAAATGACGAAAATTTCCGGGAAATATTGATGAGCACCCTTTGTCTTCTAGAATGGGTTTGACTCTTCGAACAATAAAAGCCCCAAAACTATTTCTAATTTTGTCTTTTTGACCATCTGGCATATCTTCAATTGTCAGGGAATTTCACCCAAATGTGTCGGGGAAATCAGGGAAATATCAGGAAATTTCATCTTCTAGATTTGGTGGCAACTCAGATTGCCGCTCGTCGGTTTAATTTTTTTTTCGGAAGGTGCGATCGGTTGCGAAAGAAGGGATCAGAGGCGGATCCAGCAATTTGGCTACAACGGATTTTCTCCATTTAAACCTATGCTAAATAATCGATTCTTGTCGGAGCACCTGGCCCCTCCTTTCGATACTTTTCCATCGGTTTAAATGGAGGAAATCCGGTGTTGCCAAATTGCTGGATCCGCTAATGAAAGGGACCCTCGGGTTTCGCGACGCTTTGAAATTTTCTTGAATGTACTTTGATGGTGTGACATGAGCTATTCTGTTGTTAGAATACTAAAGAATTCACTTACTAATTTTGACGAACAAACTCAACGTGATGAAGGCGTGGTTTTTTAAGAGGAAAAATATTGCATTCGATACTGATATTGAAACTGCACTCGAATGCGATCATTTTCCTGTAATTAATCCTTTATTAGGTTGAATTTGTTTGTCAAAATTGGTAAGTAAATCCTTTATTAGTATCCTGACAACAGAATCGGGATCTCAAAATTCGAGAATAATGATGAGTAGCTGAAAAAATGGAACGAACCGATGTGTCGTCCTGACACATGGTGTCTAGTTTTTAAAAAACCGGGGAAAACCGGGATGAATCAGGGAATGAAAATTTACCGGAAAAATCAGGGAATCGGTTCCAGAAACCGGGAATCTCTTCTCCAACCACCTAGGGATCATTTTGTGCGAATGTGCGCCAAAGAAATGACTGTAAGATTAATTAAAATCGATATTCATATCTGAAACTGTGGAAAATAATATTCTTTTCCCCAAGAAAATCCCGGGAAAGTGGGAGAAAACTTCGGTCTCCCATCAGGGAATGAACTCCTGAAAATCAGGGAAACTCAGGGAACGAGCTTTACCAAGAATACTAGACACCACGTTCAGACACAAAATATGGCGTCCATCGAATCATCCCAAATTCGGTCAAGGAAAATTTTCTCTGAAATTTTGCAATCCTGGTTAGTTTCGCGTAACGTCGTCCACGGTTGGGAGAGGGGAGATGGGCACTTGGGGTTTAGAAATAAGTTGTCGCTCAGTCCACTCAAAGAGTCAAGAACTCATGGCTCCTCGTCTGTGGCAGACTGAAGCGCGCTCCTCTGACGTAACAGCGTATCTCAATTTCCACTTGAGCCCTGGGTTACGTTCGAATTCATGCTCTCTGGGGCTCATGCGAAAATCGAGATACGCGCTTACGTCAGAGAGGCGACGACGAGAGGGCACTCTCGGTGCCTGGAAAAACTTGAAAGTAGGAAAAGATTTAAGATCCCTGTTGCCAACGGCCGCTATCCACGTTGTTGCCACATTGAAAATGTTAAATGAAGAATTTGCGCCGAAAAATGGTATTGCTTCATTCAGATGAAGCAATACAACTCAGGACTGCATAGCTTATATCAGATTTAACTAAAAAACTTTATTCTAATTTACTTCTAAATTCTTTATTAAACTTTCTTTATTAAGTTATTCCATTGAATTAATTTAAATGTAATCCACTTCATTTTTAAAGTTCCTGAGTTTCCTTCATTTTTTCATTTCATTTTTGGGACTCTCAGGAATGCCCAATGAGTTGAGTCCGCAGTATTTTTCATGATTTTTTTCTGACATGTAAATTGGAGGAAAATAGATTTAAAAGTGAGAAAATGTGTTACCCTATGACGTCATCTGGCGGCATTTTCCATTTAAACACTTGTATTTTAGCAAATTGGGTTATTTTGTCATATTTTCTCCAATAATTGCTCAGTTTAGAAACCAAGGATATCCTCGTACTCAGTTTTCTTAAAAGTATCATTTTAAAGATAAAATTCACAAAATTTCAGACACTTGCAAATTATCTATTGGATTGCAATTTGCAAAAAGGAAGCAAGACGAAGAGCCCTCCAATGTCGCTAAGATTGTGCAACTTTTTTTACGTTGCAAATATAAACTGGATCGCATTTATCAAAAAGGAACCAGCGCGATTATAGTGTTTTCAAATTCTTCTTTTCTTCTCAAAATTCTTAACGTAGGAACAGCATTCAAATTCACGCTATTGTTATTCTGTAAAATTGACAATTTTTTGGTGAGAAGGGAATATTATTTGCTATTCTGGTAGATGTTTTAGATAATTATGAAGAAACAATAGTTTTACAACACTGTAATCGCGCTGGTTCCATTTTCCTAAATGCGATCCGACTGATCATCGCAACAAGTTTTATCTTTATTCCGAATAAACTTTTAATTCAAGACGAAATTTATCTTTGTAAATTTAATTTTTTGCATGATGCCAATAATTTTATTGTAAAAAATGTAAGTTCCACAATTCTACCAACGTTGGGATACTCTTGGTTCCTTTTTGCAAAATGCAATTCAGTTTCTTTTATAATTGAATTGCGTTTTGCAAAAATCAACCAAGAGCATCCCAATGTCGCTAAGATTGTGCAACTTTTTTTACCTTTTTAAACCGATCATCGAAACCAATCAGTGCTCGAAACTCACCTTTAAGTTTTAGGAGCCATGTGGCGCATCAAGCCTGATTTTTAGGCGCCATTGAAGATTTTTTAGGGGCCAAATTGTTTTTTTGCCTATACATTACGGCATAATGAGTGAAAAATTAGACGCAAGATGTTTTCGTAACAGAACTAGTAAGTAGCTGTAACTTGGGGAAGACAAAATCACTAAGGATGAAATCGTGAAGAACAGAAAAAGCTTTCACTTGTAGTGCTGAAAATTTCATATAATCACCTAATATGAAAATTCAGATTTTCAAGGGGCAATTTTTAGGGGCCACGTTGGCGCAGGCGCCATGGGCGATTTTTTAGGCGCATTTGGCGCGTTGGCGCCTGTGAGTTTCGAACACTGACACCAATTGATTGTACCTGTACTCCGAATAAACTGTAAATTCAAGACGAAATTTATCTTTATAAATTTAATTTTTTTTACATGAATTCAGTAATTTAATTGCGAACAATGTAAGTTGCACATTTCTAGCAACAATGGGATACCCTTGGTTCCTTATGGCAAAATTCAACCCACTTTCTTCTGTAATTGACTTTCATTTTCTAAATTCGGTGGCAACCCTGAATTTTTATCACCACTGTTAAAGCACAGGACACTCTCAACCAAATATAATAGAACAGTTCAAATATATTTTTTAATGTTTTATTTACACATCTAATCGATACATCGAACATGTAAGGGAAGATAAGACAGCAATTTATGAAAGGGTAGCCGGGAATCGTTAGGAACTTACTGGAATAGCCAAATTGAAATAAACAACGTTATTTTGTGAGAATAACATTACTAAAACCCTGAAGTTGGTTTACAAAACCAATCAGTACCACTAACGAGCACACACGATGACGGCGGCGTGCATCCGCCCAAATCGGTTGTAGCGACGGGTGTCGCACATGTTTGCATGTTGCTCGAGACGCTCGCCACTGCAATTGCCAGCAGGAAGAAAAGCGTTTTAAAATTCATGATGGAAAATATAACACGGAGATTGGAGCAGCACTGGTATCCCAACGCACGGATATAATACGGCGAATAACTTTAAGAGAACACAACGGACGATTGACGAACTTGCCGGGTCCCGCTCGGTTTTATACTAGCACGGTGGTCGGCAAAAGAGGTCAAACCCCGGGAAAAACTCCGAAATTGAAGGAAGATTAAGAAGCAACAATAGGAGGCCTGGCGTTACGTTGCCACCGCCTGCTGCTGAAACAATCAATTCAGGTCAGGGAAAAATTGGTGTAACTTACCACCGAAATAATGGCTAAAGAACGATTGTTCACTCTGAGGACCATCTTACACTGAAAAAAAATCTCGGTGTATTTACTAAGAAAAGGGTAAAATTACCAAGAATTCAGGGTTCTATTTGATCCCAATTTTTTCTTGGCAAAACTACCATGTATGGAATTGGTAATTTTACCGAGAAATCTCGGTAAAATTATTGAACTTTCTCGGTAATTTTACTAGACCTTGGTAATAACGCCAATATTTTTTATCGAATTTGGTAGAATTACCGAGATAAAACGGCAAAGTTGCCGGGAATTGATTACCAATAAAAGTGGTATTCTTACCTGAAAAAAAAACAGTAAAAATACCGGTTTTTAGTTAAGCTTACCAGTCGGGCTTGGTAAAATTACCAATAATTGGTAAAAAAAAGTGAGATGGTAAAGGTACCAACGGACCTTGGTAAAAACGCCGAGAATTTTTTTTCAGTGTAGAGTCCCTTTATACTGAGAGTGAAGACAACAGGAATCAATTTCTGATTGGTTCCCGTATTTTAGGCCTCCACAGTGTCACCAACGGCAGGGTGTCTACAAGTCCGGAATTTCCGGAAATAGCACTGAATTTTTAAGGGTGGTCCGGAAGTGCTGAAAAAGTGCGGAAATTCCGCGAAAAGGTCCGGATTTTTTTTTTTAACTTTTTTGTCATTTTTGTCGCGATTTCAAATTTTTGAAATTTTTATAATTTCGTCAAATGGAGGTACCGAAAAAGTACGGAATTTTTCTGTTGGAGGAGGTACTGAATTTCTCGAGAATGTACTGAAAAAGTACTGTAGAGGTACTTATTTTTGACCAGCCTGTTTTAGTAGACACCCTGCAACGGGAATAATTCCACCAATTGCAAAGATTAAACTGAAATGGACCGGGGAATTGGAGACACGGCAAGGAACGAACGGAATGAAAGGCAGGAATTCGGGAATGAGTTGATCTAAGATTACGTAAAACGTCCAGTTTGTGTGATCTTTATACTCCCGTTTGTGACATCCATGAGCCGCGTTGTCTCAACTCTCTCTATAAAGGGACTCAAGCTTATCCATGGTTGCATTATCGTGCACTGCCGTGATAGCGAAGATAGCCGTAAGTGCAAAAATGAAGTTTTGAGAAAACGGGCTCAGTAGCTTCGGAGTGGAAAATATTATCGCAAGGAACCTCCGTCCTTTGGCCAATTGCCACCAATCATCCGGAAGACTCTTAGAAATCGTTTAGATGATCATAAATCGACCAATTTTATTTCAATTACATAAAAAGGGTACCTATTTTTTATTTTCATGCTAGGCTAATGTTAGTCAAGAGCCGTAAGTGCTATCTTTCGTGGTTGCGTTTTGGATACACAACAAACACATTTTCAGGTCAAAAATCGGCAGGAGAAGGCTGCACTTAACTGAAAAGCACTGATTTCACTGGCTCTCTGGGGGAACAATGTTACTTGCTGCTGTCGTCTTGAAACTACGTCATTTTTTGGGCATTTGCGGCTTGCTCATGTGCTTTGTTTTTAAAAAATTCAGATGAATTTTGCTGTTTTAACTATTTCAGTGATTTCATCTTAAAGAGATTAGAAGAATGTTGAAGGAAACTCAACTTTGAAAATTTGACAGTCACGGCTTTTTTTGCCATCACAGGAGTGTGAAGGTGTCAGCTCTTACGTCACCGCAGGGCTATTTTCCACTGGAAGCGTCTCTCCCTTATAACATGTTCTTAATGGTTTAAACATTGTTTTAGTCAACAAATTCCTCATGGCATCACTACAGACATTGCTGTGCAAAAATTTAGTAAGATTTGAAAAGAGTTCGAAGTTACCAAAATACGAATAGGGTTTAATTTCAACCGACTATGAATCTTATGCTGCCAATCCTTAGAAAAACGTCGCATGCACTTTTAAACTACATATGTATGTTATATAGAACCACTACATTGACTCATTTTAGAAACAACATATGTGCCATTAGTTTCCCCTTATGCATAGGTGCTTTTATGGGTGCGTCATAAATAGCGGTTTTTAACCATCTGTTTCTTTCTATGATCTTCGGAGGAATATAATTTGTTACATTTACTTATCTAGTTGCACCGAGTGAGGATGGTTACTCGGTAAGTAGTCCGCGAAAAACGTTGCCACCAATTTCTTGACACTTTCCATTTCTGCACCTTCGACCCAACGTCTTCTCGGTTGCGTTCGAAATTACAATAGCTAGCAGGAAGAAAAGCGTTCTAAATTTCATTGCTTTACTCTATCGCCCTGACAAAAAAATGGGCCAGTCAAATAAATAAAGTTAAAATTTTATTCAAGTTCCTGTATTTTCTTTAATTAGAAATTACTAAATTTATCTCGTTATAATTTTTGAGAGTAATTTATCTTGTTTCAATACTTATTTTTTAAAAATGTAAACCGTTTAAAGTTAAATTTCAATGTTCTGACACGAAAAACGGGCCAACACTGCAGGGTGCCAGAGGGAAGTAATGCGGTAAACTTTAAAGAGCAACAAATCAATGACAAGCCAACCGCTTTCCGCTTATATTTATTCACTGGTTGCTGGTTGGTAAGAAAGGTTAATATTAGGGAAAATCTTTAGAACGGAACGAAAATGAAGACGCAACAACACTGCCGTTTTAAGTCAAAACGCCGGATGAGCATTGAATGTTGCCAAATTTCGTCTCGGAAAATATTTATTTTTGAAGAAAGTTAAAAAGTTAGAAGAAGAAAGTTAAAGTTTAGTTTTAAGTTATTCTTGCGTTTATCATTGAAACAATTGATTTAGGTCACGGAAATATCTGTAAAAATGACCGCCGAAGAAATGGCAGAGAAACGATAAAACAGTATTATATTCCCGTGTCAGCTTTGAGGTGTACTCTTAAATTTGCATCAAATCGGTCTCTCCTCATATACCTAGGGTTTGAAACCTGTTGGCGCGATATTTTTCCGTTTGAAATAGAGTTGAACTCTGGACATCTTTGAAGGTCGCTTTCCCACCTAAAATTGTATTAATCGAAGAAAAGGTAAAACACGGGTTTCCTTATTTTTTATGTACTTTACGAAAATGAATTTTTTAAAAAAAATGTGCAGAGCCCCATTAGTTTCAATGTAGACCATTTCGAAGTCACTCAGAGCCAAAATTATATTTATAACAGGGTTGCCACAGTCAGGGAATACCAGGAAATGTCAGGAAATTTTCGAAAGTCAGGGAAAATGACGGAAATGTCATGGAAAAATCGTCCAATCATTTGCTCCCTCGAGTGGATTTGACGTTTCGAACAACATCTTTTGCCTGAAAACTTTTACTGCCTTTGTCTTTTTGAAAATCTTGCATTAATTCTGGTGTCAGGGAATTTAATTTTCCAGTTTCTGTGGCAATCCTGTAACAAAGTTCGAAGATTTTTAGACACAAATAGAATATTGTATATTTGGACCGCGTTTAACAGTTGGAGCTGTTGAAAGGATTTTATCATTCCGCGGAGAAAAGCCCGAAAATCGTTTCAAAGTTGGAAAGAAGCCGGATCAGGCAAACATAACTCGCTATTTCAAGAGTTGACACACAGTTAACCATCCATCAATTTTCTTGACGGAAATCCGGGTGCATTCGAAACGGACGCGGTTGCCAGCTATCCACACTAAAAACTTAATTTTCGTCATACCGTTCCCTACAAAAACTTGATTAACTAACGACAGCGGGAGCTGCGGGAATCCATCGTTTAACATGACCTGCTTAGGTCAAGTTAGGTCATACCACTATTTCAACTCCTAGGAGCTCGGGTTGCATACCTAGCAAAATTGAAGGCGCACCAGTTTAGGTTGTGTTGGGTCATACCACTATTTCGACTCCTAGGAGCTCGGGTTGCATACCTAGCAAAATTGAAGGCGCACCAGTTTAGGTTGTGTTGGGTCATACCACTATTTTGACTCCTAGGAGCTCGGGTCGTATACTCGCAAAATTGAAGGCGCATCGAATCGGTAGCATTGCTGTGCAAAGGTTTCAGTAGAAAAAAAAACCTAAATATGAGGCCTAGTATTATTGGTGCGATGTTTCTCGAGTGATGAAATATCACATTGATTTTGGATGGAAACGAGATTTCCTGATTTTTTGCGCGAATCAATCGGACTGCGTTTAATAGAAAGGAACCAAGCCTCATCAGCTATTGTCAAATTTAACTGGGCAAGTCAATTTTTTACGAGAGAACGTTTGTGCGGATCCCTTTGAAAATTTTAAGGAATTTTTGTCGTACTATGAGGAGAATTCTTTGAAATTTGTTCGAAAATCCGCCGCATTGCACAACGCGTGAAGTATCCCTGTTAGGTTTTTAGGCGCTGTTTCGCGCTGGCTGCCCGCCTGCCGCACCGCAGCGTGCCACGGCACTCGAAGCAACTATTTCACACCAGAGGTATTGTACAGTATCATACGAAACTAAAGGCGCTCTAATACATTAGGAATGACAGGCATCCATCAGAAGTGCGGAGCTTTCCTCGCAAAATAAAGCAAGATGCTACGGCCCAAAAAGAGAGCAGTGGTCCAAAAACTCACTAAGTCCTAGCATCCGTAATTAGTGACGTCTAGCATACACTCGCCTGCGGCCCGATTATTGAAACTATGTCAGCCCGACACGACAAGACATAGCCCTATCTTAACCATGCAATATATTGCTATTCGATGTCTTATCGGGCTGGTTTAAATTTCAATAATCGGCCCGCAGGCTGTGAGTTGCTTAGTCGCCATCGGCTATAAAAGGCTACAAGAAATTGTGTAGGCTATAGAAGCTATTGGAAATCTTACAGCCGGCCGTAGGTCTATGGTATTTTGGAACACAGATTCTACTGCCAATTTTTACCAGGGGAATGTGGACTCCGAGTTCATTCCGTGTGGATCCAGCTTCCATACCACATGAACAGTAAGTTTATACACCTGCGTTTCCCTACGAGACATGCTTACGGCACATCTCTGCTCTAGTCGTGAAAGCCAGACTGCATGTACGAGCAGTTCATACCTTAGATTTTCCAAGCAGTATGGACTCTCACCACACAACTATTTTTTCAGTGGAGCCTCCGTTTCTTGAATCATCAGTGAACGCTTGAAATTATTTTTCTAGTACGAGAAGTGGTTTCACAGTGGAAGTCATCATACTGAAAAATGATATGTTTAAAAAATGAAATCGATCCCTGCTGTCTTTAAATTATCTGTTGCATTATCTAACTTTGGTGAATTACTTTTTCTGTTTCAGGTAAGCATTTTGCCAACTTGCCTTTTCGACCTTTAAACATGTAAAGTAACTGCAAAATTTCGTAAGTTCGACCATCTTTATCATATAAGACTCTTCAGTCATGGCCGCCCACGCGGTGAGAAAGCGTACCGTACTGCCCCGCCGTGACATCGAAGAGAGCAGTTAGTGTAAAACTGAAATTTTGAGCTCAGAAGCTTCTGACCGGAAAATTGTATTGAAAGAAGCCTCCGTTCTTTGTCAAATTGCTACTAATCATCCGAAAGACTTTTAGTGCTATCTTTTGCATGCTTTCGTGGTTGCGTTTTGGACACGCAAAAAACATATTTTCGGGTTAGAAATTGGTAGACGAAGGCGGCACTTCACTTTAAAGCACTGTTTTCATTGGCTCTCTGGAGGAATAATGTCATTGGCTGTCTTGCCTAAAACTACGTCATTTTTTACGCACTTACGGCTTTCTAATATGTCTCGTTTTGGTACGATTAAGATGAATTTTGTTGTTTTAGCCATTTCAGTGATTTGATGTAAAAGAGATTAGACGAATTTTGAATGAAACTTGATGTCGAAAATTTTATACCTACTCCTCTCTTCGCTACCACGGCAGAGTAGTCCTCGAAGCAAAATCCTCATTATTTCCAAATTTGTCTACAGGCACTCTAGTCGAGTCTAAAAATTGGGAAGTAGAAGTTTTCGAATGATGCCGTCGAAGGCATTATTTGGCAGCTACCGCCGCTGGCCCGTTAGATCAGCGGAAAGTGAAAATGCACTCGCATAGTGAATAGTGATGTATGCGAGCACCCTCCGCTTCACAGCATCACCGCATGGTCTCACTTCGTCGGTCCTCTAACGAAAGGGCGTAACCTTGTTTCGACGTGAGCCCCGTAATGCATGGAGTTGTATAGAAAACAGAGCTCAACTGGAGATAGAGATACGCTTTAAGGTCACAAGCGCGACAACTTGACTAACGTGTCGCATGCGTCCGACTTCGCGCGTCGGACGTCGAGAAAAAAAAATTGTTCAATGTTTCCGTTCCTGTTGCCAACCTCGCGTTAATCGGACTATAGGGTATGGATTCGAACGACATGAATCGGTCGTAAAACAGAAACGTAAATCGATCGACGTCAACTGATCAACAAGTGATCGAAAAACTGGCGTCGGTCTGATCGACATAAACCGAAAAATAAAACGAGAACCGATCGACGTGATATTCGATCGACAAAATTCGACCGATCCACGGTTGTCGATTGAATTGGTGTCGATCGAATCACGCCGATCGGTCCACGTTTTTATTTTCGGATCGATTCTTGTCGATAGAGTCCAAACCATCCAATTGGACGAAAGCGGAAGAAGGTATTGTGGGAGTTTTTTGAAAAGAGGCGTGCGGAATAGTCTACTGCCGTGCTGAGGAAGAACGCCGTATGAGCATTCGATAGTTACCAAATTTCCTTCGATATAATTTTTATTTTTGAGGAAAATAATACATTTTTTCCTTTGAAAATTGCAGACACTTTAGATCAAATTACAAACAAAATTATCTGAGAAATTGGTAGAAAAATATTCAAAAATGTTCCTATAAATTAGTGATTTGCCTGGGGAAATTTGGCAACGCCTGAAGGCTCATACGGCGTTTTTCCTTAGCACGGCAGTCTAGGACTGCTGACGTAATGGAACGCGCATTTCTCGCTCATGGATTGAATTCAAAATATTCAACGCGCTGCCTGCGTTCCCTGCGAAATTGAAACGAGGAAACTTGTTTTGCGGTACTTAAACCGTTACCCTCTTTAGTGGCCCATTACCAAGAATTAAACTGTCGTAAGGGCAGTGCGGTAAAAGCACCTCGGAAGGGATACCTAGCGCCAATAACTTCTCGAGTCGTCGTAAAGGTCAAATGTCGCGTCGAAAGCTCCTCGAGAATCGACCCGGAGCCAATCAGAAGGCGCTTAGCCCACCCCGACACCCCTGGACCAGGTGACGTCAGATCCTAGGGCGGGAGGGGGGAGTTGATGAAGTCGGGAGAGCAAACTTTACAGCACGGAGAGTTTTTCGACTGAGGGAAATTTTATTGGCATAAATGCAAATAATACTCCCCCAACGCCCATTAAAAGAGACTTCCCCTTTGGAGGCGGCGCAGTGTTGAGACGCGCGCCTAGCGTTGCCTTTTTTCAAATAAAATATGTTTACGTCACATCGCTTCTTATGCACAGAAAAACAATTATTTTAGATAGATAGAACCCCGAGTTCAGACTCTCAGGATTGCCTCAGTCAGGGAATATTGGGACAACCGGGAAATGTCAGGGAATTTATAAAAGTCAGGGAGAAATTGGAAATGTTAGAGAATTTGATGAAAGTGTTAGGGTAAAATTGTTGTCTCAACTTTATTTTCTCTTTAGAATGGGTTTGGCGTTTACGACAACAAATTTTGCCCGAAAACTATTTTAAATTATGTCTTTTTAATCAACTGGCTGGGTTTCTTCAATTGTCAAGGAATTTTACTTAAGTGTGTCGGGGAAATCAGGGATATGTCAGGGAATTTTATTTTCAAAATTTTGTGCCAACCCTGGACTCTGAAAAATTTTGCCGAGAAAATACTCATGATTCATTCGGATTATTGCTTGAATCAAAAAGAAATACGCCCAAATTAAGAGGCTAGGCCTTCAATTCAAGCAAAAATCCGATTGAATCAAGAATATTTTTTCGTGTCAAATTTTTTAAGAGTCTCACTGGATCGAAGAGACTTCTTTTGATGACAAATTGGAATGTACAATGACTTTTTGGGGTCAGCGACCTATAATTTTAAAAATAAACAATTCATCTGGTAAAATGAACTTTTCAAAAAATGCTAAACAGTTCATTGTTTCATTTAACCTGCTAAAGAAATGGAATACTTTATCTTCATGCATGGCCATGAGGTCTTAAAACAGAGTATTACAAGCGCTAACATGGACACTCAGCTCTACTTTCCTCATCGAATTTTATATAAACTAGATGATAAGAGTGACTCTGAACATGCATTCAAAATTTCAATTCTCCATTGTGGTTATAACAGCCGTGATTACCTTTTTTTCCGTCTTACATTGGTTTTACAAAGATTAGTGCTTGTAATACTCTGGCCGGAAAGTGACGATCTGTCAACACTCTGAAATCAGGATTTCGTCCCAACGATGGCAACACTGCGCAATTCCCTCTCGCCAAGCCTATTCTACAATGTTATGGAAAAACACCGTATGAGCCTTCTGACGTTGCCAAATTTACTTTGATAAAATTGCGGATTTTCTGGGGAACTTGTGAAAATTTTCCTTCCAATTTTTCAGATATTTTTACTAACAATTTCATCTAAAATATCTGCTAATTTCGAAGAAACATTTTAGGGTATCTACTGTACGGAAAAAGTAAGGGCACGCCGAAATAGCACGGATTTGGGTCGGTGCGGGAGTCCAGGAAAGGTCCGAAATTTCGGTAAAAAGGTACGGAAATTCGAGATTTCTGTGACGATTTCTAGAAAGTATAACATTGGCCGTATGCAATTTCCTATCTTAATCCATTTATCAGCCTGCCGGTTCGATTCCTCGTGTTTTTCGGTTTATTTATTCCTTCGTCATTCCATCATTCCACTTTTCGAATTCGAATATAGTTAAAAATGCCTGTGAGGTAAGGAAAAAGCAAGGATTTTTGAGAATCGCCAAAGAAGGAAGTTTTGGGAAGGTAAGGAAAAGGTACTGAAAATGCAAGGAAAAAGTACTGAAAATGCAAGGAAAAAGTACTGAAAATGCAAGGGAAAGGTACTGAAAATGCAAGGCAAAGGTACTGAAAATGCAAGGAATTTGAATGACAGGGCACCAGCAGACACCCTGAAAAATGTGAACAACTATACCCTCCAAAATAAACAATTAATCGCGAGAGACTTGGCAACACTCAAATGTTCAATGTTCATACGGCGTTTTTCGTTAGTACGGCAGTACTGCGAGCGTTGAGCAGGGGAAATCGAGGGATCAACGGTAATTTTAGTTTAATTAGTTCGGATTTCACTCCTGCGGCGCGTTGCATTGCAACGAATAACGAGCCGCAGGTTACGAATTCACTTTTGCCTCTTTTTTTTTCTTTCACTGATGTTTTGTGGAGTTAGTTGCGTTCTCTGTTTTAACCGTGGGCACGTACAAGAGATTCTTTTGATCCGCCCAAAGCGCGGTTTGACAATTCGAAAAAAGAGAAATTAAAACAGGCAGGGCACACTGGACCGAATCAATCGGAGAAGTTGAACAAAATGTAGAAACTTTGAAAGCTTATATTTTCGAATATACATTGGAAAAAAACACATTGGATCTATAGTCCAGACTCTTAAAAACATCGACAAGAAAAAGTACTCTTGATTCAATCAGAATCTAGCTTAAATCAAGAACCTAGCCTCTGAATTTAAGCGGATTTCGTTTTGATTCAAGCAAAAATCCGATTGAATCAAGAGTATTTTTTCTTGTCAATGTTTTCAAGAGTCTGGGCTCTAGATCCAATGTGTTTTTTTCCAGTGTATGAAACGGAAAAGTTACAGAGTAGCTCCATCGGTTCTTTCATGAAATTTTCTCTCAGGAACACCCCTTAGAAATTGAATTTGTGACGAAATATACATCAAAATTTGAAATTCTAGCAAAAAATTTCGTATCCGACTTTTTCTGCTAGCTCGTTTCACTGTGCGGGGGCTAAAAGTTAATGGACCACAAGAGTGGGTGGAAATGGGAGCATGGTTTCTAGGACCTGGAAAAGGCGGGAATCATCGGAATTTATCAGGCAATTGAAAATATCCCGGGGCCTTGGCCAGGGAATCGGTGCTTATGATCGGGAATTTCCTTCTCTCTGCGTTCCCAGATCTTTTATTTTGAAAATTGGTGGTTTGTGTTGACTTGGCTTTGCAGGATTAGACAAAAAATTGAAAAGTTGGTTCTCTCCCCGAACTGCGGGAAATAATGTCATTTTCAAACATTCAAACATATTCCCGTATTGATCATTCTAATGCTATGTTCCGAGAGAATTTAGTGGAAAATGAGAGAAAATGCCGTGTTACATATATTTCCAAGGAAACCCGAAAAAACCAGGGAAATGAAAAGTTCAAGAATTTTAGACACCATGGATCTCAAAACCCTTCTTTTTTTCAAAATTTCGCGCCGAACACGTTGTTAAGCACATTTAAATTTTCAAAAAGCAAGAGACCGCCGTTAATCGTTTACACAACTTTCGTCAATTAAAATCCTCCATTTTCAGAAAAAGCAAAAATCCACGTAGGGTGAATCGACCATTCAAATCAGACTTATCGATCTGCCAAATAATTTGAATGGTTTGAGTTTGATCTCACAAAAGTTTACGCGTTCCTCTAATGGGTACAAATACTATACTTCTTACAGGGTTACCACAGTCAGGGAAAACCAGGAAATGTTAGGAATTTTTTTTTTTTAAAGAAAACAGGGGAAACCTGGAATGGGCCTGTTGCAAACTTTTGCTAGAGCAGAATGAAGAGTTGTTTCCTATAGATAATGCCTCAAAAATCACGATGAGCGCATCGGCAAAGTCTGAAATGCACTCATAAATTCACAATCTGCGTAAGAAATTTGCGTTATTTTGAGCTTCCCGCTTCAAAAACGATACTACTGCACAGGTGAACATTTTGTTAGAGGAGTCGCTCCATCGTCGGCAATATTCATCATGGCCGACGCTTGCGCAGTTCCTCGCGTAATTCGAGGAGAGTTCAAGGTCAATTCAGGCGGGCGATGAAAATATGAACGTAAACACGCCGATTGTTATCTGGTTTAATCCTGTTCAGGTGTTATCTCGTCCCATCACACGTGTTTTGGCGGACTGGCGTCGGCCATGATGAGTATTGTCGCCAATGGAACGACTCCTCTAACAAAATGTTCACCTGTACCGTAGTATCGTTTTCGAAGCGGGAAGCTCAAAAAACCGCAAAAATCTTACGCAGATTGTGAAGTTATGAGTGCATTTCAGACTTTGCCGATGCGCTCATCGTGATTTTTGAGGCATTATCTGCAGGAAACAACTCTTAGTTTTGCTCTAGCAAAAGTTTGCAACAGGCCCATTGTTAGGGAAAATTCCGAAAATGTTGGAAATGTCAGAGAAAAATTGTCAAGTCTCCTTTATTTGCTCTCTAGATTAGGTTTGACGTTTCAAACAATAGATTTTTCGTGAAAACTATTTGAAATAATGTAATTTTAACCACCTGGCCTATTTTGAATTGTCAGGGACTTTTACCAAAATGTGACAGTGAAATGTCAGGGAATTTCATTTACCTTCCTTCTTTGGCAACCCTGACTTCTTAGGTAGGTCTTTCAAGTATACTAGGCATATACTTGAAATTTGTGAGAAAGAATTCAGCACTCAAAAAAATTATTTCTCCGTAAAGTGCAAAGAACGCAGTACAGAGTCAAAGATTCCATTCATTCGATGAACCATTTTTCACCTGACGAGGTAGATAATGAGCGTGCTGTATGTCACAAATTCCAGCACACAAGCGCTGGATAGGATGTGTTTTTACGAATTAATTCAAACATGGGGTTGCGTGGGCACATGAGCGATGCACTTGTTTGCTGAAACATTTGTCGTTCTTCGTGTATTTGCTTTGTCGCGCACATTTCATTAATGGCCTTTGATCGGGTTACGTTGGGAGTGGCACGCTAAATATACACCCGGACCAGTGGCGTGGCGCTCTGTGCGATATATCGATTGATCTCCCGTTTAAACCCATAAAAAGGATCGATATCCCGTAATCCCTTGATAATCGATTCTTTACCGCGGCTTCAAATGGGGAGATTTCGATATTTGAGACGGATTACCGAGACCGGACACGCCCTTTGCCCTTTGCAGACACGAGTCCTTTCTTCTCATTTTTCACACTCGAATTTGTCATCGCTGAGAGATTACTCCCGATGGATCGCGGTGGAAAATGTTTTAATTACGACAGGGCTCGTCACGTGTCACGTGTTCTCCGCCAACACGCGAGTAAGTCGAATTCGCACGCGAAAAGATGAAAAATCATGACACTTGTCCCTGCGGTCACTCGCCCGACGCCTGACCTGCGAGCTGATTACACTAAAAAAAAAAAATTCTTGGCGTTTTTACCAAGGTCCGTTGGTACCTTTACCATCTCACTTTTTTTTACCAATTATTGGTAATGTTACTAAGACAGACTGGAAAGCTTACCTAAAAACCGGTATTTTTACTGTTTTTTCCAGGTGAGAATACCACTTTTATTGGTAATCAATTCCCAGTAACTTTGGCATTTTATCTCGGTAATTCTACCACAGTCGATAAAAAGTATTGGCGTTTTTACCAAGTGCCTGTAAAATTACCGAGGAAGTTCAATAATTTTACCAAGATTTCTCGGTAAAATTACCAATTCCATAAATGGTAATTTTACCAAGGAAAAACTGGGATCAAATAGAACCCTGAATTCTTGGTAATTTTGCCCTTTTCTTAGTAAATACACAGAGATTGTTTTTTCAGTGTATAGAAATCGATAGACAGAGCGATAGACAAAGAAGAAGGAGGGAACAGGAGCGATCCGATTGGAGGAAACGGGTGGTTGTTGTAAACTAAGTGGATTGCATTTTGCAAAAAGGAATTACGAGTATTCGAATGTCGCTAACTTTTTTTACCGTGCAAAAAACTGATCACCTAAACAAGTTTTATCTTTACTCCCAATAAACTATAATTGTAAAACGAAAATTACCTTGTAACTTTAATATTTTACGTGATTTCAGTAATTTAGTTGCAAAGATTAAGGAGCACAATCGAATTCCTCTTGGCTCCTCTAGGCAAAATGCAATTCAAGTGGGAAAATAATGACCTAACGATAAGGTTTCTCATGGGTTGTCGTTAGTCTGTCTATTACTTATTACCTCTTTTGTCCATCGCAACCACCCGCTTTTACCAATAGAATCCCTCCATTTTCTCTTTGTCCTCTTTGTCTATTGCCTTGTATATCATTGGCGCCCACTTTGTGGTTTTTAACGGTGGTCGAATGAGCGGTCTCTTTATTGAAATTAATGGACGAAGAAGAAGAAGAGAAAATGGAGCGATCGGATCGGTGGAAGCGTCGGTCGTAAAATCAGGATTTGAGGAAAAATCGGTCGTAAAATCGTGATTTGACAAAAGTCGGCCGTCCGCGCGATCGGATTTTTTTATCGAGCTATTTTTGTGATATTAATTTTTCTCCGCAAAAAATAGGATTTGATCAGGATTTGGAAAAATTATGAAATCAGGACTTCGCAGTCAAAAATCAGGATTCCATCAGGATTTCCCATAATGAAAAAAAAAACTGGACACTTTGCCAAAGCTCCATGTAATCCAGTGTCTAAACTCTCTTTATACGCCCTAAGGGTACTCAAAGGAGACCCATCCTGAAGACACACGGAGAAAGAAACTTCGTGCATGGGACCCGAAGTTTAGGTCATATGGATCTCTGAAGTTTTCAGATTGAGCATCTGAATATTTTAGGTTTAGCTGTCGAGGTTCGGATCACACACCTGAAACTTCAGTTTTTACATCTGAAGTATTTCGATTTTCACATCCGAAAGACTTCGGTTTTCACATCCGAAAAACTTCTGTTCACACATCTGAAGTACTTCAGATGTAAGAACTGAAGTTTCAGATGTGTCATCCTCGACAGCTAGATCTAAAGTGTTCAGATGCTCAATCCGAAAACTTTAGAGATCCATATGACTTAAACTTCGGGTCCCACGCACGAGGTTTTTTTTCTCCGTGCATGGTTTGGAAACTCGAGGGGATCTCTCGCGCTCCGGCAACCTCGTTCGCGGTTGGAGACGCCTGTTAATTGCGGATTTTTCGCGAGCGCAGACGGCGCGTCGCGCAAGCCGCCGAAGTTCCGAGTCGCTAAATCCGTTTCCGAGTCGTCTCTGCCGAATCGAGGAATAAACGGAAGGGGCCGTTGCTACCACCGCGCCGCGCCGCACTATGGTCCGAATAGCCGGTTTAAGCGGCAATAAATCGAAAAAGTGAAGTTTGGAAAAAGTTAGATTTTAAGAGGTAGATCGATAGTACATACTGTAGAGAAGACTCCTGTAAAATTTCACTTCGATTAAAGCACTAATAAAGATGTGACAAGCCTGGGAAGTGCGGCGCGCGGAGCACTTTATGAGTGCGATTCCAGTTACCGAGCGGCAGTGCTGTGTTTAAGGGCTTGTTTTCGTCGTTTCACCGTACCTGAAAGTGTTTGGGCACTTGATTCACAAAATATAAGATAAGTTTAAGATGCTTCATGCTGAAACTGTTCTTTTTCATCATATCTAATGTTCTAGATTAACCCATAGACATAGTCACTTTTTTCAATAAAATAGCAAAAGTAGGACCCAAAAAATATCCTTTGCACCTCTGAGCACCTCGTAATTTTACTCGGAAGTTATTGTCATGACTCTAGACTACCTTTTAGTCTGAGTGGCAGATCAATCACACACAATCGCCTCAAGTTATTTCTCATGGAAAAGACGTTTTCGCGTTTCTTATCACTTACTACAATTAGCTATCATATGCCATTGACGATGACTTTTATCATGTTCCATTGTCATATTCTAGCAAATCGAATGCATTAGAGCCTAAATCTGCCCAGGAAGAATAATACGAGTTGATGGGGTTGATCAGAACCAATTGAAACTTGTGCTCAAGAACAACAAAGAATCGCCTCGGGGGGCTACTTTGAGGCCCCGTAAAAGTTTTTTTTTTGACATCTTAAGTGTTTTAAACATATAATCTATCAGTGTAGATATATGTTAGCATAAGTTTAGCTTCGCAGACGAAAACAAGTCTAAACGGTTGATCGGTGGGACTTGAAAGTAAGGCTCCCGAGCAATGATATTGTCTTAGGAAGCCACTTTGAGGTCCCGTAAACGTTTTTTTTTTACGTTTACCGATGTTTCAAACAAATAATCTATCAAAATGGATATATACAAGCTTAAGTTTAGCTTGGCAGACGAAAAAAAATTCAAACGGCTGATCGGTGGGACTTGAAAGTAGGCCTCTGGAGCCATGAAACGTAGAAGTATTATCCTGAGCTGTCTTTTTCAAGTTCCCTTGATAGTAGTGTTTGACGAGGCTCTACTTTTAGCTTCTTATAGTCCATCCAATGTAAAATTAATTTTTAAACTTATAAAAAAAAAAAAAAACAAGCAGTGAACTCCAACACAATGTGTTGATAAGGCGCGTCATTAACTCACACATATCAACCCCTTTAGTTTTCATTTACAGAGATTTCAAAATAGGCAAGTAGCACAACAAGAGAATTCATACGATCCAACTCTTCGACGACGCACTTTGACGAGACCGTGTATTGTGAATGTAGAAAGCCATTCGAACGAGTTTATGTTTTTTGATCTGCCCCCAGCAATATCTTATCAGATTCTTGAAGAAAAGTGCTACGGAATAATTTAAGCGAAGAAAGGAAAAGTTCTGTCGAACTCCTGAAAGATACAGTCGATTTAAAGGTATTTTTGGGGCTAAAATATCCAAATCACCGGTATACCTATTATAAATCCCGATTGTATTATTGAAAAGAAATTGACTCGATATAAATGTAATTGCATTAAATATGTCTTGATTTTGTTATTTTAAACGTATTTCCATGCAAAGAAGTTCAACCATGTCCATGCTTTATTCATTCATGAATTGAAAGTAAGCAATCTACATCCTGAAAATCTACCGATTTGCCGTAAAAATTGCAGAAACTTGATATACCAGGTCGATGCACTCACTCGTTGAATTTACCAACCAATTTCGTGGGGGGTGCAAATATATAAAAATCAATATGCTATAGTCATTTTGGGTACATTTATTTTTCATGAAACAATAATAATTTCAATCCCGAAAAACCATCAATTTTCCGTATAAAATCGAAAAAATCGAGATGTGTTGACTCCCTGACGTGAAAATTAGATTCTACGTGTAAAAATACTTACACATGGATATGCTAAACAGAAACCATGTGTGGACACAGTTAGGATACATAGCCCCAGAATACTTTTAAAGCGCCTTTACTTTCCAGAATCTTGACGGAATTTTTTTTTTGGCTTAAACGACTCAAGAGACACTGTAGTTAAAAAATATAAAGAATTTTCGATTTTGACACAAAAAAAAAAAATTTCGTTCAGGCACACCATGTATTGTATGGTGTATTGCGCTGGTATTCAATCCTTGCCTTCAGATCAAAATTCTTACAAGGAAGCCCCTTGCAAGAGGCGAATTTTTTGTAATTTCTCCCAATTTTTTCTTCGTTATATAGTTGAATTGCTTGCCAAATTCTGAGGTCAATTATATTTAATTGTAATTTATACATTTCTTTTTTCCCCTTCATTTTATTTTTTGTTTGGAGAAGTTTCGTTGATTTCTTCGGATTTCGAATACTGTAACTTCTCTTCTATTCGGCCGATTTTTATGAATGAGACCTCTTTCAATTTGTCTTTGAACGGAGAGTAAGGAAAAAATTGCTAAGTACTCGCGGAACAATTTTTTCGAAAATTTGATGGATCCCAGCGTGACGGTGAAATGGGTAATCGAGTGAAAGTAATTAGGTCTGACTGTGGCGAGGACCGCGAGGGTAGCCTTTTGTTCTTCAGCTGGGAAGCGACGCGGCGAACCGAGCCACGATCGGGACACTACCTGGGTTTGGTGCCTGCCTGTGCACTGTTTTGGCCTGATAGGGGAGTGAATTTCTGTATGGGCCACGGTTAGCAAATGGTCTAATGAGTCTCGAGGCTCATCACAGATTGCACTTACCACTATCCTGCTGGCCCCGGCTATCAGAGCAAGGGGTACCAAATTTTGAAAATTATAACAGGTTTGTGGAGATCTGTCAAAGCAACGTTTTAAACAAAACGAAGAAGTGAAATTCTCATTCAACGAGTGCCGACCTGATCAGCCATCCTCGAATCAGTTCGCTTGCTTCTGCTTATATATGCATATTTTAAATCAGCGCGCCCCATTCTAAGGTTTTTTCAAAAAAAACCAAGTAACGCAGACTCTTGGTATTCATTACACATAAACTAGAGACCCCCAGAATGAGAAACAACTTTAAATCATAATTATTGACGGATAAATAAACTTTTTACACGCTTTGGAAAATCTCAGAAGTTCGCGGTAGTCACTTTTCGGTAAGGAACTAAGGGACTCGGTTATTGTATCGAGTGGGGGTTCGAAACGATCGCAAAGGCGGTATACTACGTATACGCGCCAAAAAAAATCTACCGAGAATCGAACCCGGGATATCAAGGAGACAAGAGAGACGCGCTGTCAACTGCTCCACCGCGTCAACTTGAACTGATGGCCTCAATTTAAGGTTTCTGAACAAAATATTACCACAGTTATATAAAGTATAAAAATGTTAAAAATGGATTTTTCCTGAAGAATAGTAGCATTTTTGCACTCAGCGACCCTAAAAACCCTTGAAAACTCATGTTGCGAGGTTTAAACATACATATCTGATTTAATGCCGCTTATATCGGGCTATTGGACCATAGTGCGCCGCGGCGATCACTCAGCTTAATTTCATCGTCGCTTGACCTCAGGTCTCCTGCCTTCGTTTATTTTTGCTCAAGCGTCTTTCAGCTATCAGACGGACCCGCCGAATCACCGATGAGCAGCTTCACAGCGTTGCCTCTCTATGGGCCACACCGGAAAAAAAACCACATTGGATCTAGAGTCCAGACTCTTGAAAACATTGACAAAAAAAAATACTCTTGATTCAATCGGATTTTTGCTTGAATCAAAACGAAATCCGCTGAAATTAAGAGGCTTGGTTCTTGATTTAAGCTAGATTCTGATTGAATCAAGAGTACTTTTTCTTGTCGATGTTTTTCAGAGTCTGGACTCTAGATCCAATGTGTTTTTTTTCCAGTGTAGTTGCAAACTTCTGCCAGAGCTGGAGTACCTATAGCGAGAGTACATATGGAAAGATCGCTTCATGGAGGGCTTATAGGGCCCAAAAGTGCAGCCACCCTCCTAACCAACTGCTAACGCACAAAATTTCACTGCCAGTCTGTAGATTCCAATTCTAACCAAGATGGCTAAGAATGTACATAAATGAGCGTTCTTCCACAAAAATGAGTTTTATGCAAAAACTAAGTCAAATGCGAACTTTATAAACGATGGTTCGTAATGATTGTACCAGTAAATCCCTCTGGATTATTGAAATTCATAGGTTGGCTGCATTTCTGAGCCCTAATAATATTCGCAGAGGTATCGGCTGAAGGTCTGATGGATTTTCGGAGTTTCACATCTGTTCTTATTCTCGCTATACAAGCACTCTAGCCAGAGCTAACAGAAAAGTTGTTTCTTTTCGAATACGGCTAAAAAATCACGATAAGCGCGTCTGGGAAGTCTGAACAGAATTGCCACAGGCAGGGAATAACGGGAAGACCAGGAAATGTCAGGAGATTTAAACAAGTTGGGGGAAACCTGAAAATGTCAGGGAAAAATTGTTGGGTATACCTTCATTTGCTGTCTGAAATGGGTTTGACGTTTTTTGTGAACACACACGTTTCACAACGTTTCACACGTTTTCACACATTTTGTGTGAAAACTATTTGGACTGAGTTGAACAGAAAGGAATAAAGCCACATCAGCTATTGCCAAATTTAATTGGGCAATTCAATTTTTTACGACAGAACGTTTGTGCAGATTCATTTGAAAATTTTAAGGAATTTGCTTCGTACTATGCAGAAAATTCACCGAAATTTGCACGAAAATCCGCACAACCGTTTTCATGTAAAAAAGTAAATTGCACGATTAAATTTGTCAATAGCTGCCCTGGTAAAAATTGGCAGTAGAATCTGTGTTCCAAAATACCATAGACCTACAGCTGGCTGTAAGATTTCCAATAGCTTCCATAGCGGCAACACAATTTCTTTTAGCCTTTTATAGCCGATGCCGATTAAGCAACAGCCTGGCGATAAAGTGTATGCTAAACGTTACTAATTACGGATGCTAGGACTTAGTGAGTTTTTGGACTACCGCTCTCTTTTGGGGCCGCAGTATCTTGATTTAATTTGCGAGGAAAGCTCCGTTCTTTTGAAGGATGCCTGCCATTCCTAATATGTTGGAGCGCCTTCAATTTCATATGATACTGTGCAATACCTCCGGTGTGAAATAGTTGCTTCAAGCGCCGCGGCGCGGGCGGGCAGCCAGTGCTGAACGCGCATTGGCGCCTACAAACCTAACAGGGATACTTTACGCATTGCGCAATGCGTAAAGTATCCCTGTTGTGTTTGTAGGCGCCAGTGCGCCGCCGCTCCGCTTTGTGTTAGGCTCCGATATTTAATCTCGCGGAGTCAGCGTTGATGTGGCTTGGTTCCTTTCTGGTAAACGCGGTCCATTTCTAAAGATGTCTTATTAACCATCTGGCGTATCTTCATTGGGCCAGTTGCGCTGGTCACAGAATTGTGTTTTGATGCTTGATTCTCGTAGGTTAGCTAAAATTATTAAGATCTGTCCAAACCGCAACTATCTACGTTCAATATTAATGACCTTTGAAAAGTTGTGTTTTTGACGTCGTCCACCGCCGTACTGACGCCCTTGGTTTCTTCCACCTTGCTTTCATCCACGTTTCACGTAGAGTAATCAGTGCTAATGTGTGTCTCGGTGAATACCCTACTCATTGTACCGTACCTCAAACAATTCCCCCCCCCCCCAG
>NW_017547142.1:2786879-2806957 GCF_001854935.1 Bemisia tabaci | reverse complement strand
AAATTTGAGGTGGGATAATGGCGGCTTCTCAAGAGCAACGAGGTAGGCGATCTTTTGCACCAACGAACAGAAAACAGATGGCGAAAAATAACCAATGAAAACCTCCCAAAAAAAAGAATTTGCCCAAAAACGGAACTTCGTGGATCTGCGCAGATTTACCAGTCAGACAAAACATCTCAAGGTGGAAAAAAACTCGCTGAAAGCGAATTTTAGCAATCAACACAACTTGACGTAGAGACATGATTGGCTAAAAAATACAACGGTTTTTGATACATCGGAAAATCAGGCGAAACGCTCAAGGTCGCAGAGGTATAGGGAATCCCATAGCGAAAGCAACGGAACGATTCTAATATCATGGGGAACTCCGTTCCCATGACAAAACTCCGTTCCCATGACAATATGTACTACTGAAAAATATAATGTGTTTTTTGTGACTATAACAGTGGTTCCGTGTCAAATTTAATGATTTCCAAAGCATTCAAATTTATTCTTTTATGTTTTGGGCTTTTACTGTGCTGCAGCGTGGTGTAATAAAGCGCAACCAAACGCTCAAAATTGGCCGTATTTGACTCAAGGAGGTCGATGTACAAATAAGTTAAAAACGAAAATTGCGTGCTTCTTAGTTTTTTTCCCCTTTTATTAATTTTTGTATAGTTTCTTTCATCACAACTACGGCTCATTGAGATTCATATCGATGCCATTGCTTGGAAAAGGTTTTACAAATATTTACCACGTAATGTTTTTAAAATGAAGTAATCAATTTCATTAAAAAAAAAAGAATGTACATTTAAGGCATATTTTATATCGGAAATTTCAAGGATGGAAATGAAACCAAGTATTTACCAAAGACAATTCGAAAAGATGAATCAAAAGAAGAAATTAACATTTCATTTAAAATATGAGTTACGATAACAACACCTCTCTCCTCAAACCATTCTCTCTTAATTTTCTCATTTCGATATTGTCAAAATAATTTTACACACGGACTAAAATATGACGCTTGAATTTGATTTTAGTGGACTTCACATTTGTGGACTTAACTTAGTGGACGTGTAAGTAATGGACTTAACAATGTGGGCTGTAGAACTGTGGACGTAAAAATTGTGGACGAAAAGTCTGTGAACGTAAAAAAAGTGAACATAAAGTCCGTGTACCCATCGAACCAATATCGAAAATGATCCATTAATTGTTGCATTATCTAACTTTGGTGAATTACTTTTTCTGTTTCAGGTAAGCATTTTGCCGACTCTTCTTTTCGCCCTCTAAACAATAAATAGCTGCGAAATTTCGTAAGTTCGAGTATCTCCATCATGTGTAACTAGTTGCGATTCTTAAAAGTTGGCAATGCTGTTTTCCCTCAATTTAAATGTGTACAAATAAGCGATTCTGGATGTGGCAGCTTGGCGCACCTCAAATCGATAGTTTCAATGGATTTAAATGAAAGGAAAGCAGTGTTGCTAACTTGCAAAATCGCCATGTGTGTGACTTTTTAATTGTGATCGCCCACGGGAATCGATCGAGATGATTTGACAAATGATTTAACTATCCGCAGGCGCAGGATACAACTATTTGAACTCGACGGCCATCCGTGTGACATACACGAAAAAATGAAGGCGCTCTGTGGGCCGATTATAGAAACTGTAAACTGCACTGCTTGATAGCGAAGAGAGCAGTGGGTGAAAGAATGAAGTTGTGAGAAAACGGGCTCAAAAGCGTCTGACCGGAAAATTATATGGAAAGAGGCCTCCTTTCTTTGACAAAGTGCCTCTTATCATCTGAAAGACTCCTATAATTCGTTTGTTGTGTAATGTTACTTGGATGGGCCTCTGTAGGGTGCCCTTGCTCCAAGACGAAGGGGAAGAGGATGAAAACACGAAACACAAAAATATAAGGGATGAACTCTGTACTTCAACGTGAGAAAAGTGGAGGAGCCAGCCGAGGCCTGGCCTCCAAGAGGTACAATCGAACTCTATCGCTGCTGAAATGTAACTCTGGCGATCGGATCCTCTGGCTCTGGTCTCATTAGCTCATAACGGTGTCCAGCTAATGGCTCCAGATATGAATGAAGGGCAAGGGTTGAGGGTGATTAGTCCGGACCCCGCGCGGAACGATGGGATAGAAAGTGCAGAGTCCGGTGATATGACGTAAGAAGAGAAAGCATGCGAATAGGTGGAATGTCCTGAGACCGGATATGAGGTATAAATGTAAGAGTGTAAGTGATGATGGAAGATAGGTATAGATAGATATAGGTATAGATAGATATAGGTATAGATAGATATAGGTATAGATAGATATAGGTATAGATAGATATAGGCATGTTGGGGCACACAACAGTTGATTAAAAATCGACCTATTTCATTTCTATTACACGAAAAGGGTTTTATCAATTTTCATGTTAGCCTACTGATAGGCAAGATAGCCGTAAGTGGTACCTTTTGAATATTCTCGTGGTTGCGTTTCGTACAAACGACAAACACATTTTTAAGTTAGAAATTAGCAGAAGAGGGCGGCACTTTACTTGAAAGCTTTGTTTCCATCGGCTCTCTGGAGGAGTAATGCTCCTCGCGGCTGTTTTGCCTGAAACCACGCTATTTTTTGCGCACTTAAGGTTTTCTAATGTATATGTCTCGTTTTTGTACGATTAAGATGAAGTTTGCTGTTTTAGCTGTTTCAGTGATTTCATCTAAAAGAGTTCAGACGAATTTTGAAAGAAACTCGATTTAAAAAATTTGACACTATCACTGCTCCCTTCGCTAGAGTACCTGCCCTTCGCTATCACGGCAGTGCAGGTCGATATTTGAATCGTTATCGAATGACCTGAACGATAGGGCCTGATATTGAGTGGTTGAGTGTCTCGGCTCTCTCGTTTCAAAAACGCTCCATTCACACAGCAGAAGATAACAAGCCCGAAAAGATTATTGACCCATCCGCACTTCCGTAACTTACCGGGTTGAATTGAAGGGCTTTTCCTTCGAGAAGTGCGACCACTTTTTATCCGAGTGGAGCTTTTTATAGCGCGTCATTCCTGTCTGGGAACTTTGAGCTTTCCTCGGGAGGGGGGGGGGGGCTATCTTTTTACTCTCCGTCACAACGTGGGCGTCTGGAGGGTATTCGGTATTCGCCGAGAGCAGATCGCGTTATTCACGTTTAGAGGATTCAAGACCCTTCCCGAAGCGTGACCCGACCCGTCTTCGCTGTTCGGTTTTTTTAGAGGCTCCTTTTCATCAGATCGATCCTCGTGTCGCGATTTTGCGTCACAACCTCTTACCTCGTCGACGGTTTTCTCAATGCGGAAGTTTCGTCCCGAGCGAATGCACTTAAAGGCAAAGCCTCGAGTAGCATTTGTTCAACGAAAAACTGTGATATTTTGAAATTAGGTTCCGATTTTTCAAAAATTTTTGGCGATAAAATCGCTAGCATCTTCAACGTCTGCGCGATTATCCTCAGCCTTATCGCAATTTTTTCTCTATGTAATCGCGGTTGATAAAATCGAATTTTATCTGAATTTATCGCGATTTATTGTCCGATAATATTGCAATAAATCGCTTTTGAGGCCTTCTGATCGAACTCAAAATACGTGTTCCGAAGTTGTGCAAATTTATCTCACAACTTGATGAGAAATAATGTATAATAGTTGTTTTAGCCCTTGAGAACTATTCTTCCCCCTTTTCAATGTTGCTTCACACACTATTTCTCGAGCCTGGAACGAAATTGGTGTATATATGCACTCGAGTGATCCCCCCTACCCTCAGTCCCTCACCCATGGGTAAAAAGTACGATTTTCTCGTTTCAAATGGACCCCCAGATGCGTCCCTAAAAGCTGGTCAGGTTTTCTTCATTTAAGCGCATTTTAGATCCAGAAAACGCGTTTTCGCAGATCAAGCGTTTTTCCGCCTATTTAAACCAATGTAATTTTGCCCCGTAGTTTTGATCCTTTGAGCATCAGCTAAAAAAGCTTCAAATTGGCTCAAATTTTATAAAGCCTATTTTTTTCATAGATAGCATCGATTGCCACCCGGACCTCGTCGATTTTCGTACATGACGAAAATAAGCCGCGCCCTGCCTCCCTCCCCATTTGTAACGCACCGTAACGCTGGCTCAAACCCCCCTGAGTGCGTTACGTAATACTTGAACGACCCCTATATAGGTACTCTACCCTTGCTTTCTACATATAGATACTCTAACCTGTAAACACCTGAACAAGTGCAAGTTTCTCGAAGACAACGTTGCAACGGCGCGTCGGAAGCAATCCAGTAAAAGAAGTAATTTTTTACCGTTTAATAAACGTGAATATTTGCCCAGCGCTTAGTTGTCCCGCGTCGTCGCGGAGGCAGTCGGCAGCCCGCCCGGCTGTGCAGGGGACTCGTCAATTCAAAATAATCGGGTCGCATCATATACCTTCATCCCCATTAATGTTGATTTGATGGAGCCCCCCGTCGGGGAGGGTTGCGCGAGCGGAGCGGGGGGCGGAGGCGTGGACAGGGGGTGCGGGGGCGCCTCCCGAATCACCGGAAAGTTATGACCTCGACCTCGTTTCGAATCGCTTAAGCACGACGCGACGCGACGCTTCTCGGTTAATGAAACGAGTGGGGGGCTCCCGGAAAAGCCCTCGATCAGCGTGCACGTCAGGGGCTGATTGAGTCTTAGGGGTTGTTTATAAATTAAGCGGGGTTGAATTTACGGATTTTTTACTAAATACGTGTCGCTGCGCCAGGACCTGACTGCATTTTGCAATGAATCAGGACCTACAAACTCTGGTTTAGTTTAGAAAAAACGTATGTACCACACTGGAAAAAGTCTCTGAGGTCTTAAGTGCAGTCTTTGGGGTTGTTTAGAAACCAAGCAGGGGTGAATTCTCGATTTTTTTTTTACTTAACTAGAAATACGTATCGCTGCACGACGACCTGAACTGCATTTTGCAATGAATTAGGAACTGCATACTCTGATTTAGTTTAGAAACAACGTATGTGCCACACTGGGAAAATGTCTCTTAGATCTAAAGTTCAGTCTTGGGGGTCGTTTCTAAAAAAAGTCTCTTGAGATCTAAAGTCCAGTCCTAGGGGTTGCTTATAAATTAAGCAGGGTTGAATTTGCGGTTTTTTGGTAATTACGTAACGCTGCCCGGGACGACCCTCTCCATTTTGACTATGCATTTTGCAGTGAATTAGGAGTTACAAACTTTGGTTTAGTTTAGAAATAACGTATGTACCACACTGGGAAAATGTCTCTTAGATCTAAAGTTCAGTCTTGGGGGTCGTTTATAAACTAAGCAGTAGTCAATCTACGGTTTTTTTGGTAATCACTTAAGGCTGCGGGATCCGACCGCCTGCAATCCGACAGCATTCCGCAATCAACTAGGAACTATAAACTCTGGCTCATTTTAGAAAAAAACGTATGTATCACACTGAAAAAGGGGTCGCCACAGTCAGGGAATACCGGGAAAATCGGGAAATGTCAAGGAATTTTACAAAGTCAGGACAAACCTGGAAATGTCAGGGAAAATGACGAAAATGTCAAGGAAAAATTGTTAATTCACCTTTATCAGCTTTCTAGAGTGCAGCTAACGTTTAAAATAACAAATTTTACCCGAAAGCTATTTCAAATTATGTCCTTTTAACCTTATGGAATATCTTGAATTGTTAGGGATTTTCACCAAAATGTGCCAGGGAAATCAGGAAAACGTCAGGGAATTTCATTTTCTGAATTTTGTGGCAACCCTGACCATCGATTTAGGGCGAGGAGCACACGTTATTTTTTCACTCAGCGGTATCTTTTTCACATCATATTTAAAAAAGAGACAAAATTACGATCAGTTAGTCGGATGAACTTGCCTTAAAAGGCACACCTTCCCTAAACTCGTGTAACGTCTTAAAATTATTCCTCCTCTCAACTTTCGAGTCAGATGCTCCTGAGCCGATGTGGGCGAAAGATGTCTTCATTAATATTCAGGACGCTTTTGCGAGCTTTTCTCCGAACTTTTAGTACTCTTTTTTTATTTTTTGTTTTACGAGTTGTTGGATTTCCTGAGTTAATTTCCTCGTTTATCTGCCGAATCGACGGTTCGTAGAAAAAATACCAGGATCAAGCAGAGAAAACTGTCTCAGGATCGCATCTTGATGGCTGAATTTTATAAACTAACGCAAAGAACGAATTTTCAGGAGAAAACATGTCCTGTGATCTGCCGCACTAAGGGAAAACGCCGCATGAGCATGCATTCGACTGTTGCCAAATTTGCCTACATAAAGTATTTATTTTTGGAGATAGTTATGAATATATTCCCTTGAAATTTTCGGGCATTTCAGATGAAATTACACTTAAAATTCTTTGAAAAATCGATGAAAAAATACTCGCGAATTCCCCTGAAAATGTGTGTTTTGTCAAAGGAAATTTTTCAACAGCTGAGAGCTGATACGGAGTGATACGGTGTTCTTCCTTCGCACGGCAGTGATGCTGAAATTCTGTTCGTGCCTCGTGGTATATGGGACGAATTTAACTGAAACAAACTTGATTTCGTTCGGACTAAATTTTGAATTTCGGAACTGCAATTTCTGACTCAGTTTAGAAACAGCGTATGTGCCCTTAGTCTTCCTATGTATCTAACTGTTTTTACGAATGATCCACTAACGCACAATAGGTGAAAAATTTAGTCTAAGAATAAGATTTTTGGTTCCGAAGGACAAGTATACCTAAGGACTCTTTAAAGGTCCAAGCCGGAACAGATGCGCTAACCTCAATGACCTTTGCGGAAATTGACTATCTTAGATGGAAGTGAAGCATTTTCGAGTTACAGAGTTGGTGTGTTTTCGTTTCCACTGATACAATTGGGAAACGAGCCGGTCAGTTCTGGACGAAAGAGCGTAACTACCTACATTCAACCGTTGCAAAATTGACTGGAAAAGTCCGATTATTTACTGGAATGTGACCCTGCAATATTGTCAGAAGAAAACTCAAAGGAAAATAGAGAGATCCTATTGGTATAGAAACGGGTGGTTGTTCTAGACGAAGAGAGGAGCTGCCAAGACATTGTTTTCTTGTGATGACCAAGTTTTTTCTCTGTAGGGTCGCACTCTTATTTCAGCGGGCAGATCGTTGAAATTGATGGACATAGCGACAGACATAGGACGGATCCCAGTATATCCTTTCTGTCGTCTTTGTCTATCAATTTCAAGAATCAGTCCGCAAAGCTTTGGTTCTTGGCCAGTACAATCAGAGACTGAAATTTCGCAACAAAAAAGTGGAATTCAATGCGAAAATTAGACCATCAACTCCACGAACTGTGTAAGAATCTGTGCCCTGAATAACACTGTTCTCGTGAGCGTTGGATTCTTGAAAACCCGAGGAAAGAGGAGAGCAAACCGGATGAACGATCGATTATCAATATTTCCCCATTTGAAGCTATGGTAAACAATCGATTACTAAGATGGCCGTTGCGAACACCTTGATTAACGATCCTTTTCCATAGGTTTAAATGGCGGATTAATCGATGTATCGCACGGAACGCCACGCCACTGACGCACGCGTCAAAAGTTCTTCACATTCACCGGAACGTTCCAAGCCTTGACCTGTCGCTGAATACTCGTTGAGAACCGTTAAAACTGCTGAGATTGTTCGAGCGTACTTAACGCAGGCTTCCACAAGCGGTGGGATTACTGTCAATTAACAAACGCTGTTTTAATGAGAAAATTGAACAGACAAGTGAGGATTCCGACAATGGCGCTGCGTGCTTTGCGATATATCGATTGATCTGCCCCTTAAACGTATGGGAAAGGATCGATAGACAGGGTGTTTGCAACGGACATCTTGATAATCGATTTGCTACCATAGCTTCAGACGGGGAATTATCGATAATCGACCATTCACGCCTCGCCACTAAATTCCGAGTAGTGGTGGTTGTATTGCTCTGCCGCACTTAGGAAAAACGCCGTAGGAGCATTCGACTGTTTCCAAATTTTTTCTCATACAGTTTTTATTTCTGGAGATTATTTTTCCTTGAAATTTTCGGACCCTTCAGATGAAATAACAAACAAAATTCTCCGAAAAATGGCATTAAAAACACTTAAAAGTTCTTCTGAAAATTTGTGTTTCGTCAAAGGAAGTTTGGCAACGTTTGAAGGTTCATACGGCGTTCTTTTATTTTTTTTTTTATTTTTTTTTTTTATTTTTTACATAACATACATAAAGCCACCATATGGGGCTATTGTACTAGTCAACATGGTATTTAGTTACAAAAAAGACGTTAAAACAAATTTATCTTATAATAAATTTATAACCTGCAATAACAGCAAGTTGGAAAACAGAGAGAGTGAATACCGTGAGTTATCAATACTAGAACATTAAGTTAGGAAGTTAAGCAGTGGTGAAAAACTCAGAGAGATCTTGAAAGGATTCGGCCAAAAGAAACGATTTCAAATGTGAAAAAAATTTGCTGATCTCTGAGTTCTTAAAGTGAAGTCTAATATTTAGAGGGAGAGCATTGAACAGCTGAATAGAAGCAAACTTAACACTGTTTTCAGAAATTTTGTACTTGGTGGAATTGTTGGGGATGAAGAAGTGTCTGCTGTTGTAGTTGTGTGTGGGAAATAGATCAGTCGGCTTTATTATTTCTCCTTCTACTGCATATTTAATACATTCATAGATGTATAAAGAGGTCACTGTAAACAGTCTCTCTGATGACATTATTTCTTTACAGTCACTTCCATATGGTTTGTTGTACATAATTCTAATGATCTTGAGGTGTTCTTTGGAAACACGTTTTGTAAAGCTACTCCTGCCCCATACAGCGATTCCATAGCGGATGTGAGACATTACATTAGCATGGTAATATAGGAGAGCAGAACTGAGAGAGGCAACGTTCACAAGATTTCTTATTGCCCATTTGCTCTTTTGGAGTTTTCTAATTATATTATCAATGTGGGATTCCCATGTAAGGTACTGATCTAAAAATACTCCTAAGAAATTTGTGGATTCAAGAAAATTAAGTCGGGTGTTCCTTAATAACAATTACTTCATTAACGATTTAATCGTTGACCGGCTGGATGATTCTTAATCACGAAGAGGCGTTTCGTTTGTTATGTTCCCATTATCAATTCAAAACAACAAATCATTAAAAAAATAAAACGAGGGAGAAAAAAAATTGAAAATTTACGGTTAAAGGTATTTACAGTGTGTGCGCTCAGAAAAAACTGTGGTTAAAATTACCATAATGTTGATGTTTCACGTGGACTTGTGGACTATTCATTCGACACTTTTTGCAGTAAGGGACTACAATTTCTGATTCAATCACAAATTCACCTATTCTCGTGGGGGAACTAGTGGCAAATACTGTATTACCCCGGTATCCGCAAGGGTTACGTTCCGCGAAAACCCCGCGGATACCGAATTCGCGGATACGGGGGCAATGGTCTCATGGAAAATGAAGGGTTAGGGGACATGTCGAATGAAAAATGCTTATATTCACCAATGGTTTGCGGATAGCGGGGAAATGCCGCAAACATTCGATCGCGGATAAGCGAATCCGCGGATACCAGGGTTTACACACTGAGAAAAAGCTATGGTTTATAAACCTATTAGTGGTAAATATGGAACACCTATAATAGTCGTAAATAAACTAATGATTCTCGGTCTGTGAACCATACTAAGGTCTCTGTACCTAATTAAGGTACAGAGACCATAACTAAGGTATATGTGCTATTAATATATGTAGAGGTACTACTATTAGTGGTGTTCCATATTTACCTCTAATAGGTTTATAAGCCATAGTTTTTTCTCAGTGCAGTACGTCGTTTCAAAAATGAGCGAGAAAAGTCGTGGCAATGCACAGGCGCTAAAGTGCAAATTTCGGCAAAACGCCACTACTTTCAGAGGACACCTCGACGAGATTAACCATGGACCACTAGACAAGGTACGAATTTAAGCAATCTGATACATGTTTCTTAACCAGAATTTCACGTTAAACACGATTCACGCAACGGAAATTACTGAAACCAACTCTTAATGAAGATATTAACGTTTTTATTTCACATTGGTTTCGAGGAATTTGAACTGCCCGCTCACAAGAAACTCAAAGCTCTTCTTGAGTCAAATCGCGCCTTACAACAGTTTCAGCAAGTTTCTCAATCGAGCAAACTTTCATTTCCCACCATGTGTTGTTCAAACTATAAGCAATTTGCTAGAACTGAGCCAAAGCGTCAAGATTGAGGTTGCCAGATTTTTATCTCGCAGTCATGATAATGTTCAGCGCGCGATGTGAATCACGTAGAGTATTGAGTTTTCATTAGCGGATGGTTTGAATTCACGCGTCAAGAATCATTTAATTTCTTCGTAAAGAGTTGATTTCGGTAATTTTTGTCGTGCGCATCGTGTTCTACGTGAAATTTCGGTTAAGAAACCTGCTTCAGAATGCTGAAATTTGTACCTTGTCTAGTGGTCCATTGGCAACCCGCAACCTCGTGAATTTTAAAATGCGGTTACGACAGCAGTTCTTCCATCCACAGCGCGCCAATTTATTCCCGGTTGAGGTTTCATAAACTATTTTTGTTCTGCATTTAATTGGAGTTTCCGGGGGAAACCCTTTAAAATAATGACATTTTAACTGGAGCCGGGTTGTTTATCCCCGGACGGTGAAAACCTACACCGCACAGCTTTTATTCTGCCGTGCTCAGGAAAAACGATGCACGAGCACTCGAATATTGCCAAATTTCCTCTCAGAAAATATCTATTTTTGAAGAAAGTTATGAATATTTTCCCTTGAAATTTTCAGGCATTTTATCACTGAGAAAAAACTATGGCTTATAAACCTATTAGAGGTAAATATGGAACACCACTAATAGTAGTACCTCTACATATAATAATAGCACATGTACCTTAGTTATGGTCTCTGTACCTTAATTAGGTACAGAGACCTTAGTATGGTTCACAGACCGAGAATCATTAGTTTATTTACGACTATTATAGGTGTTCCATATTTACCACTAATAGGTAATAGGTTTATAAACCATAGCTTTTTCTCAGTGTAGATACAATGGACCTCTAGGCAAGGTGCGAATTTAAGCATTCTGATTTATGTTTTTTAACTAGAATTGCACGTTGAACACACTTCTAGCATCAAAAATGGACCACTAGACAAGGTACGAATTTCAGCATTCTGATACATGTTATGTAACCAAAATTTCACGTAGAACACGATGCGCGCAACGAAATTTACCGAAATGAACTCCTTACGAAGATATATTATGATTCCTGATGCGTGAATTCAAACCTCCCGCTCATGAAAACTCAATGGTCTGCGTGATTCACATCGCACGCTAAACGTTATCATGACAGTCCCTGCGATATAAAAATCTGACAACCTCAATCTTGAAGCTTTGGCTCAGCTATAGCAAATTACTAATAGTTTGAACAACACATGGTGGGAAATGACCATTGCTCGATTAAGAGGCATGCTGAAACCGTTATTGTAGGGCACGATTTGACTCACGTAGAGCTTTGAGTTTCTTGTGAGCGGGCACTTCAAATTCCTCGCAACCAACGTGACATAAAAACGTTAATAGCTTTGTTAGAAGTTGGTTTCAGTAATTTTCGTTGTGCGAATCGTGTTCTACGTGAAATTCTAGTTACGAAACATGTTTCAGATTGCTTAAGTTCGCACCTTGTCTAGTGGTCCATTACTGAAATCATCTCCTAACTAAGATATTAACGTGGTAATTTTACATTGATTACCGGAATTTTGAATTGCCCCGCCACACGGTGGATCGAGTCAATTAGAGAGGTCGGACATGAAAGTTTTGACTAAAATTGCAAATTTTGATGTTTAGTTTGTCACATTCTTAATTATAAGGGGTGCTTCTGATAGAAAATTTCACGAGAAAACCAATGGAGCCACTTTTGGAACTTCAAAATTCTATATATAACGGAGTTATAAGCGTTTAAGGTTTCCAAATTTTGTCCGACCTCTCCTATTGACTTGACCCACTGTGCGCCACAAGAAACACAATACTCTACGCGTGTCAAATCGCGAACTACATAACGGTTTCGGCAGGCTTCTCAATCAAACATTGTTCATTTCCCACCCTTTATTGTTCAAAATGTAAACAATTTTCTGAGGCTGAGCCAAAGCGTCATGATTGAGGCTTCTATATTTTTGTATTGCAGAGACTATCACGGTGACGTATAGTGTGCGATTTGACTCACGTAGACTATTGAGCTTTCATGAGCTAGGGGTTTGAAATCAGGCGTCAAGAAACATTCAATATCATGGTTAGGAGTTCCTTCCAGTAATTTTCGTCGCACGAATCGTATTTTACGTTAAATTTTGGTCAAAAAACATGTATCAGAATGCTTAACTTCGTACCTTGTATAGTGGTTCATTTCAAACAAATCAGACATTTTTCTGAAAATTCGTCGTTTTTCGGAGGAAATCTGGCAACGCCTGATGGCCCGTACGGCGTTCTTAGTTCGTACTTAGCACGGCAGTATTATGGCCGGGATGGTGGTGAAATGAATAACGTTGTTATAACGCCCGCCCTGCACTGCAGAAAAGGCACCCTGCTCCATTTTAAAGGAATTTCACTGTAAAGCAATAAGTTATAAATAAAGACTTACGATGAAAAATAGAGCAACGTCTCTAGGAGGGCAGCTATATTACATTTTTAAAGATTAGATGTTTAAAAATTGCGTATTGAAGCGAGCAACACAGTGCCTCGATACGACGTTTTTCAACCCCTGCTGATTAATAAATCACGTCAATTTATTGCCTTTCCGTTAATGTTCCTCATGCTGATAGATAGAGCTCCGGTAGGGCGAATGTCACAAAGATGGGCTCGTAATTTATTTACTTTATTTTTTTCTTTCATTGATAGTTGCTTGGAGTCGCATTGGCAGATCCAGCAAACTGGCAGCATCGTTTTTCTCCATTTGAACCTATGTAAATGTATCGATGCTTGGAGAAGTGGATCGATCTCGGATTCTTCTCTGTTTTTTAATTGCTCGATCTTGAGTTTCATTCTTCTCATTTTCTTTGATTTATTTATTTATTACATAACTTCCGTATACTTTTGATGATGTCAAAATTTTGGAAAAAGTCTTCATAATATTTCCCTTTTTCCTGGTGCGGGTAACAAAGCAACATTTTCATCATTCGCGCGGAAAAACGAAGTGTCAAAGGCGCGAGAAGTCGCTAACAAGGATCGGAGAGATTTTACTCATTCATAAAGGGCACTTTCGCTCACAAGTACTTTCGGCGGACAGTGGATCGAGACAATCGGAGAGGTTGGACGAAATCCGGAGACATTAAACGCATATAACTCCGTTCATACAGAACTTTGATGTTTTAAAAGTGGTTCCATTGGTTTCCTCGTGTAATTTACTTCTTAGAGCTTCCTTTAAAATGGAGATGTTGCATGTGTGAGGAATTTGCGATTTGACTGTTGATTCTTATGTGAAAGTTCACGAGAAACACGATGGTGCCACTGGTTTTCTCTGAAATCAACTCCCAAGCTCAAAAAAAGCTCTCAAGTTGAGGCCAAAATGGAGGGGATATCCCATGCCATCCTGAGAGTCCACCTCTACATCAAAACAAACTCTCCATGCAAAGGTAGGGAGCAAATACAGTAGAAGGGTTGCCACTTTATTTGGGGACTCTAAAACTGAGAACACGGCATCACTGCTAATTTATTTGCTCCCTATGTTTGCATGGAGAGTTCGTCTTGATGTAGACGTGGACTCTCAGAATAGCGTGGGATATCCCTCCATTTTGGCCTCAACTTGAGAGCTTTTTTTGAGCTTGGGAGTTGATTTCAGAGAAAACCAGTGGCACCATCTCGTCTCTCGCGAACTTTTACATAAGATTCAACAGTCAAATCGCAAATTCCTCATACATGCTGGTGGAAAATGTGACGAAACAGCATCAAAATTTGCAGTTTTAGTCAAAAATTTCGTGTCCGACCTCTCTCGTTGACTCGATCCACTGTGCGGCGTTCAACGGGGAGCTCTCTCTTGAAAGAGCGAATTCCGGTGAATAAAACATCAAGTATTCTCCAATCCCGCGCTGAAACCTCACGATGAAAAATCGAACCCCCTCAAGAGCTCGCCGCTGTAATTTACGTCAATTTTCCAAAAAAAAAAACACATCAATTATTAACCTAACCACCGCGATGCACCGAAACCGACGACCAATAAAGGAAAAAGCGCACAGAAAACACGGCGGGTGGGAGGGGGGTTGATTGCACACCTCTATACAGACGGGTAAATAAATGATGGGGCAGAAAAAGAAAAATGGGACAGGCGAGGCGACGGGGGTAAGGAAAACACCCGGGGGGTGGGGGTGGGCGATAGCGTGGAGAGGGATGAAATATTCACATGAGCGAGCACAGGATTTGATTTTCAGACTAAGAAGACAAGTTCAAGGGCGCGCTTCGTTATATCGAAGGGTGACGGTGAACTACCGGGTTAAGCCGGCCTATTGCACTATCGACTGGATTAGGAGTGTATTTCTGCAAAGGGGGGGGGGTTGAGGGTGCAATTCAGCCGTCAGGGCTGTGGATTATCGCGGGGCTTCTGTCACGCGACACGTACCTGTGATGGTCACTTGATGGGATTAGACGTGGGACTGTGGGATCGGGGGATGGGGCAATTTCATAGTAGACTATAGAGAAACAAGGAGGACCCCAGGGCTACTCTACGGCAGAACCCCGTTTTTGTAAAAAATTAAATTGCCTAATTAAGTTTGGCAAAAACCTGATGATAACCCATGCACTACCAACTTTGCTGCATTTCAGATCCCTAACTTTGACAGCGCTTCATTCTGTCTTCTCTGTCGCCAAGAATTCACGAAAATTAAATAAAAATACCGCCAGAGTACTCACAATAGGAACAGTTCTAAGTTAAAGGAGCTGAGAAACTACCACGGGGGACTCAACTAGCGACGAAATTATGAGAAAACTGCGGGCTGATTCTTGAAATTGATAGACAAAGCTATAGACTAAGAGGACAAAAGGGATACGGAGGGATCCTATAAGTGGAAACGGGTGGTTGCAATGGACAAAGAAGGTAGTTAATAGACTAACGAACGGAAACCCACCAGAGACCCTAAAGTTAGTCCATCAATTAAAACCCTCGTCTATATAATAACCAACCATTTCAACCAATCGGATCGCTCCATACTCCTTATGTTTTATTTGTCTATCGCTTTGTCTATCGCTTTGTCTATCAATTTCAACAATCGACCCGCTGCACCCAGTACCTCTCGAAACTTCATGCTGTTACGAAACATCTTTCGTGCATAAACTTCAAACAAGGGCCACAAGTAGTTAATATCACGTCAAAAACTTTTGAATTTCGAACCGTTGATCAGCCTACACGCGCTACGGAACTTGCGAATTTTCGGCGCTTACCTATAGTTATTTATTTAACACGCGCCTTTCAAACCCCTAATTTTTGATCGATTGTGGCTGGCTGCACAGCCACTGTTCACTACCAGGCAAGTCCTTCAAGTAAAGTTCCGAAGGTTGTCTTGAATCTGACGTTTACAATTTATGACATAATATGCACACACCCGCTTTAATGAATCACGCATTTCCTAATTGAACTTTCGCGCTCTGAGCAAAATGCATCTATTCAACTGCCTCTCATCATACTAATTTTTAACATGTAAATACCTCCCTCATCCTCCCTTACCTCATTAGCGTATACGTTTTAATACAACAAAATCCTACTTTCCCTCTGGCTATACAGTCTGATCAGAGTATGAACAATGTTATTCTCTCAAAAATTCGATAGTTTTTCATTATTTGCGAACGGCTGGAAGAATCGAGACCTTCATCCACGAAAACTCAAAATTGGTTTAAAATCCGAAGTATAAGTAAGCGTTCGAGCAACAGTTTGGCACAAAACGCAGAAAAATGTCGAACCAAACCGTAATAATGGCGGTTTAAACGACGTGGTTTCGAGCGAAAGCCACTTAAGTTCCTACCTTGTTTCACTCAATCAAAATCGCTTAAAATATCTTCTTATTTTATTCTTTAAAAGCTATCTTTTAGGGGTGCAGAATCTTCCAAGCTCCCACACTTTCACACGCCCACCCGCCAGCTTTCCGCGTTTTTCTCATCGGTTTTTCAAAAATTTCTGTCCGGATTACTCGAGGGAGGACCTTTTACATCTTGTTTCCTTTGATTATCGACTTTTGACCTTTCAAAACTGTCACGTGCTCCTCCTACATTTTAAAAAGCCTTCCCACATTTCCACGCGCACCAGCGGGCGCGTGTTCGAGCATTTCCTGCACGCCTGATATTGATATATTCGACAGTACTTGATCTGGTCACTGTAATTGTGCTCGCAGATTAATTTTCGAAGTACTGTAAAATAAAAACATTGCATTAATTCTTGCATTGATTAAAAATCTAATCTCAGGTTGAATCCAAATTGGACCGCGTTAAGCAGAAATAAGGAACCAGGGCATATCAAATGTTGCCAAAAGCTGGGCAATTTAATTTTTTACAGGAGCACGTTTGTGCGGATTAATGTGAAAATGTTAAGGAATTTGCCTCGAACTATGCGAAAAATCACTGAAATCAGCAAAAATATCCGCACAACCGTCACCAATAAAATCGTCCGATTAAATTCGGGAATAGCTGTTGTGGCTTGGGTCAACGCGGTCCAATTGTTTTCTTTAAAACTTTTATTGTATAATTGGACGTATTTCTATCAAACAGACCTATGTGCAGGTGAGAAATATGGGGTGTGCTCGTCGAAGCTGCATAAGAAGCAATGTAAAAGTGGGCGTGATTCCTTTTGAAGAATTGGAAAAGCGGGATTTTACATTCTATCAAACAGACCTATGTGCCAACTGAATGCGGCAGTCATGAGCCGCGGACATGGCAAGAGAGCGTTGTGGACAGGGCTCATGAGTTAAAGCATCCCGACGACGATTACCCCCTCGCGCGTGTGCTCGATCATTGCCGCTGACGTCACTGGCGCTTTATTATTCTCATTTACTCTTACGGCCAGAGAAGTAACGAGCACACCCCATATTTCTCACCTCCACATAGGTCTTTTTGGTAGAAATACGTCCAATTTGTATTTATTTGTTTCTGAAAACTATATTTAAGGCTATTAGATCACATTATAATGTAACATGGTTACTTAAAATCCTCACTAGCCATCACGTCCGTATCAAGGCTTTTCTCGAGAAATGATGGTGAGTAAAAAAGCATACGCGCAGACTCAACGACGATCAGTCGCACAATCAGTCGTGCGTTCAATGATTTCATTTTTTCGAAATTGAATGCTCTGCATGTAATTGAGCAATTTGCGGTCTGGGGAACTTACGAGCCAAGGCTCCCGCCGACGATGGAAGCTCCGCCGTTTCAGCTCGATTGAATTAGCTGAAACGGCCGCTGTTTTCCAGTGGCGTGGCGTGCTTTGCGATATATCGATTGATCTGCCATTTAAACCTTTGGAAAAGTATCGATAAACAGGGTGTTCGCAGCGAACACCTTAATAATCGATTCTTTACCACAGCTCCAAATGGGGAAATATCGATAAATCGAAAAGCACGCCACGCCACTGCTGTTTTCTCGTGCACACTAATCAATCGGAAGCGACTGTGAGACATAACCTCATCGACGATATTTCACGGACAATGTCGTGGCTGGAATTAATGCTCCTCCCGCGGAGTCAATGTCAGAAGACAATGTTAGTAATGCGAAGGATAGAGTCGTGTATGATGTTGTCGCTGGTGCAAGAACATGAATAGCTTCTGTAAGGCTTTGCGATGGAGCGTTTATATATTCACCGCTCAAAATATTCACTGCTAATTTATATCTCGGAGAGGAGACTATTCAGTGAATTTTCTGAAATTTTTCGTTTTCCGCATTGTAAAACCACGAAGAAAATGTAGTAAAAGTTTCAAAAAATTACATGCTCCCGTCATAATGGATGAAACGTTGGCTGAGATTATGAGACACCACAACCAAGAAATGCAATTTCTGCAACCAGCGCCAGGGTTGCAATTTTTCATGAAAAATGAAATCTTGAAATTTCGTGTGAAATATTTCATGAAATTTTAGAAAAATATGAAAAACATTAACAAATATTTGTCGAAATTAAATGCAAAATTAAATGAAGGGCGACTGTTTTTTGCTTTTCGGTGTTTTTCAGTACAAGTTGCATACCCAGGCCCTGAAAATTTGTTTCATATTTTTAACAACTTTGAGAAATCTGAAAATTTGTTTCATATTTTTCACAATTTTGATAAATTTCATGAAATATTCCACAGAAATGTTCAACATTTCATATTTTCCATTTTACCCGTGCAACCTTGTCCACCACCTTAATTCTTTCAGATAATTCCCAGATTTGTCTCGGTTTCGCTAACAAATGAATTGTCTGGATAAATTTTGAAAAATTGGAATCAAGATAGGTACCTTCGTCTTAGAAACGATTAGGTGGATCCTAGGTGAGACCGATCGCCACCCAACATGACGGAGCGAACTTCACTGGGTCACAATCCGAGACATCGCTGACTCATTTTTCATCCGAGCTGCCGAATTTTCCCGAGTTTTCAAGCATTCTCGTTCCAAAAATACAAACAACTCAACAGGTTCACAACACTGTTCCTCGTTTGCACTGTTTTTTCTCGGATCGGCGCATCGAGACAATCAGTGACGTCATCCTCGAAACGGTCCAATGGTTGAGGTAGGTCAAGAGGAAACTGAATGGCATTCGTGATGTTCTTAAGCTCGACTCGCACAAAAACAAAGAGCGGGCCGGATTCCCGCGGTGCGCGCCGATATCATTTCGTGAAAGGAGCCATTCAAATAACACCTTATTCATGTCGGGAGAGAGATGGAGTGTGATTCTGCCCTACTATTTTATATATTTAGAGGGTAGGATAGTCTGCTGTGCTAAGGAAGAACGCCGTATGAACATTCGAGAGTTGCCAAATTTCTCCGGATAAAACATGCATTTTTGACGAAATTAATCCATATTTTTCCTTGAAATTTTCAGATACTTTAGATTAAATTGCGAACAAAATAGTCTGAAAAATTGGGAGAAAAATATTTACAATTTCCCCGAGAAATTCGTATTTTATCAGAAAAAATTTGGCAACGCCTGAAGGTTCATACGGCGTTTTTCTTTAGCACGACAGTATAGTGAACAGCGGCGAGTTGACGCGTCTGTCAATACAAACTTCGTCACCTTCTCTGCGGTGCTGAGGAAGAACGCCGTATGAACCTTCCGACGTTGCCAAGTTCCCTTCAATAAAAACCGAATTTAATGGGATAAGTTTGAATATTTCCCCCAAGTTCTCATACAATCTAGTATGCAATTTAATCTGAAATATCTAGAAATTTCAAGGAAAAATAAACATGAATGTTGTCCAAAATTCATGATTTATCTCGGGCAATTTGGCAACTCTCGAATGTTTATACGGCGTTCTTCCTTGGCACGGCAGTTCTGGCCCAAGTATCACAAGTACCATGCGAATTTCCAAAATTTCAGCCGCCTTTTTATTTTTTTTACAGACAAATTGTTCAATGAAGCAGTCCGAAAATTTCACTGTATTTTCTTTGTGCTGTCGATAAAATTCAGTGCAATTTTCAAACATATTCAACCAACAATTTCTCGGTAAAAAAATAAAATGGCGACGGAAATTTTTAAACGTCGCATGGCGCTTGTAATACTTGGGCCGGAGGGTGATGCTCTGATGCTTCAGGCAAAGTGACGCGAAAAACCTAGTCAACGATACAAAGCATTCTCTTGTACTGAGAGAAAAGGTTCGCAAAGTTTTTCCTTTTATAAATTAATAGCGTAGTAAAGAGTTATTTTGAAGTTGGAAAAAGAGTACTGACATGACAAACAATGAATAGTTTTGAAAAAAAAAAAAAAAATTAAATTATGTGGGACTGCTTCTAGCAATTAGGAACTAGTTTTGTGTGTCTTGATTATTTTCATTTTTTCGAGCTGGTGTGTTTTCGATCTCACTGATTCAATTCTAATCGGGCGCCATCAATATTTATCCTTTTTTCATTAACTCTCAACCCCCCCTCCCTCTACCAGTTACCCCCTCCCCGGGTTACCCC
>NW_017547142.1:2708185-2786859 GCF_001854935.1 Bemisia tabaci | reverse complement strand
CCCCCCCCCCTATTTTTCCTGGGGCAAGGTCACGGCGAGCCTCTCAACGAAGAAGGGCGCGAGATAAATGACCGTAGAAAGATAAACATTTATCACTGGGAACCCGGTTGCATTGTCAGAGCTTTTGCCGGGCGACAAACTGGCGGAGTGGAGCTTTTAGCTTTTACGTGCCGCGCCGCGACTCCGAGTGCCAAGTCTCGGTTGAAACATCGTATCGACTCTCAGGCGATGCCAAATTGCTGCAGATATTATGAGAATTTTCCGGGGAAGCGGTGGTGTTTCGCTTCGATATTTTCAGTGAATTTCGATTGAAGTTTTTTCCACGAACTGATTGCGGTAGACGCACGGTGTTAGTGTCGTCACTGATGTTGCACCAGACAGCGTATCTCTTCGAGGGAAAATTGTGCTCGTATGAGTTTTTTCCCTCTGTACTGAGATTTTCAGCTTCTGGCTGATTTTTAACGCACGTTCACTGGAAAAAAAAAACATATTGGATCTAGCGTCCAGACTCTTGAAAACATTGACAAGAAAAAATAATCTTGATTCAATTGGATTTTTGCTTGAATCAAAACGAGATCCGCTTAAATTAAGAGGCTTGGTTCTTGATTTAAGCTAGATTCTGATTGAATCAAGAGTACTTTTTCTCGTCGATGTTTTTAAGAGTCTGGACTCTAGATCCAATGTGTTTTTTTTCCAGTGTTGGCTAAAAAATTCAAACGTACTGAAATTTTTTCTTGTATCTGCGAGAAGTAAGGCGGTATGGGTGAACGAAGGGCATTTTCCTAGTTGCGGTGTTTCAGAACCTCCACTGCTAATTTATATTTTAGAGAGGAAACTATTGGGCGAATTTTCTGAAATTTTTAGTTTTCAGCGTTGTTAAACCATGAAGAAAAGTCAGTTAAAGTTGTAACGAATTACTTGACTGAACCTAATGTCAATCTCCTTAAAAAGTCTTTGATTTTTCTTTGCAAATTTGCACCGAGTTTATCAGGAAGGAACCAACCCACATTTTCAAAAAAATTGAGTTAAGAATGTTTTCAAGTTCCAGTAGCCGTATAATTTCTCAAAACTGAAAGTCGAAACAAAGAAATTAATTTGTGGAGAGAGAGGTTAAAGGTTATTTTCTGCATCGGGCCTTGTACAGGAATACAACTTAAAACCTCTTTTTCTCGGTTTCAACTTAATGAGGGTTGGTTTCTTTCCGATGAACTCGATCCAAATAGGTACTCTCTCGTTCGTATTCTTCCGCGGAGTTGAATATTCGATCGGGGGAAATTTGGCAACGTCTGGAAGTTCTTACGGCGATCTTCCAGAAATGTTCCCGGGAACGCCGAAGTTTTGTTTGCTTTCAGGACGATTGTCGAAGTTTCCTTTTCCTGTTATCTTCCATGTGTCAGCGGGTCCGCGAGGAGTCGGAATGCTTTCGAAATTGAGTTAAAGTTTCTTGGCTCTTGGACGGAGAGGCTACATAAGAGGCGAGTTGATATTGCTAATTAAAAGTTTTTAGGGACCTTTCCGCGATTGTGAATGTCTCATTACATGGTTGCTCGGGAAATTGGGTGCAAATTTCAGAAAACATTTAAAAGCCTTCAAGTTGAAGAAATTTTAGAAAAGCTACCGAAAGGTGGAAAATTGTAGATCTTATTCGCAAACACAAAATGACTTTCGCGATTGAGAATGTCTCATTACATGGTTGCTCGGGAAATTGGGTGCAAATTTCAGAAAACATTGAAAAGCCCTTGAGTTGAAGAAATTTTAGGAAAGCTACCGAAAGATGGAACATTGTGGATCTTATTCGCAGACACAAAATCATAAATGACATTCAAGATCATAGAGTCCTCATTTTATCCTGTCACTTTTTCATATGCATATAGTAAGATAAATAATGGAATAAAAAGCTTACTCTTTATGAACCAGAATCCTGTCCATAGTTAAGGCATTGCATAATGAGTATGTTTTTTATTCCGGTTAATATTTTCTATGGCGCCTTCCTAAATGCAAATATGTTCAACTTAATACCTTTTTTTAAGCCGTGTTTTTATTTATTGTACCGCGAAAAATCTATGGCTTATAAACCAATTTGTGGTTAATATGGAACACTACTAATAGTAGTAGAGGCAACATATAATAATAGTACGTATGCCTTAGTTATGGTATATATACCGTAGTATGGTACGAGCTACCACAGTATGGTTCACAGACCGATAATCATTAGTTCATGTACAACTATTAATGGTGTTCCATATGAACCACTAATTCGACGGTGAAAGTCGGCAATCACAAAACTCGGTTTGCGACGTCGCGGACTTCCTGTCATACTTTATTTTTCAAACGGAAAACTACTCATCGGTAATTCTTTAAAACTTCCGTGATTTTTCTTCTATGTGCGAGGAAAATTCTGCAAAAACTTCAAGGGATCATGTCCATTTGTTCTCCTTTAAAAAAATAACATAGTTGCGGAGATTTTCAGACACCGCAAACGAGTTATGTGATTGCCGACTTGCACCGTCGAATTGGTTTATAAGCCGTAGCTTTTTCTCAGTGTGTATCTGATCTTTTTATCGTAACAAAAATGCAAATCATGAGATCATGACGCTTGATATTATCATTTTACTTTTCTTCACCTCGTCTTCTTTCGTCTTCTTCTTCCTTCCTCCTCCTCTCCCTCCTCTTGTTGTTGTTCTTCTTCTTCTTCCTTTTCTTCTTTTCTCTTCTCTTTTTCAAGTGCAGAAACTACGTCTAACAAGACTATGGTCTACTTGCTTTTCATTAAGGTTATGTAGATTCTCTGGTCAATGGAGAAGTGGCTTAGTTCTAGGTCATTAAGGGCTTCGAAAAGATTACTAAAAATAGTGACCCATACGCTTTAAATTTTCTTTCCGTGATCAATTAACCGAAACCGGATTAAGGAAGGTAGGGGATAAGATTAAGACAGAGTTGGTTAAGGCGATGCGTTACTTCAGAGATGGAAGAAAGTTTGAAAGTTCGAAAACTATGTCTCTCCTAAACGAGTGCCCTACAGGCAGCTATAACAATCAATATGTGATCGGCAGTCATGCGAGTGTATGGAAAGAGAACAACCAGGTCTTCCAGGAGGCGTTCATATTTTAGGACATTCATTTGTATGATTAAGCGTGCATTCTCCAGCTGCCCTCCTTCCGTGTTTATTCAGGTCATGCGAGTCAGTGTTCTTATACGAACAAACGGGAAAAGTTTAGGAAATGCATTGAACTTTTCAGCGGTAATGGGTCACTTGCGTTGGTCACAGAATCGTGTTTTGATGCTTGATCCTTATGGAATCAACTAAAAATAATAAGATCCGTTCAAACAGCAACTTTCTTTGTTCAATATTACCCGAGGTTTCGTGCTTTGACAAATTCGATGTGTGACGTCATCCACTGCGATAATGACACCCTTGGTTTCTTCCAGCTTGCTTTCTTCACTGAAAAAAATGAGTTAGCGTCAGATGACTAAAAATGGTTTCTATACACTAACTCAAATTGTGTGATTTGGACACACATGATTTTTGGTTTCTGTACACTAACCACTATTAGTGCTGGAATCTAATTCCGCTACTCTAATTCGCATTCGGTAGGGTTGGGTCAACCTAACCTCAAAACTGAGAGAGGAGAAAACGGCTTAGCGAATGATAACTGGACAATACTTTCAGGAAAAGAAGATTTCTTAAAAGATGAGAGGTAAAAATCAACTGACCGGTTCCAAATGAACGACAGAGGAAAGGAATATCCCATAGGTATGTGCAAGTAGACAGAATTATCCTTTAGAGAGTCACACACTCACACATGAAACGGTAGCGAATGTTCACACTGAATAAACATATCTCGTCCGAACACTTGAGGTATTCTTTTGAAATTACGGGAGAACACGAACTATAGAAGTAAGCAGTAAGTTCACAGATTTTCGTAAAATATAAACTGAACGCGGAACGCTTTAATCGCAATTTAATATAGAAGATTGACGACTCCAACGAATATCATGCTTGTTTACGTTTTGAATCGAACAGACGATTTCTAACCTTAACAGGTTTATTTATGTTGCTTTCGAACGTTTTCAAGAAAGAGAGGACACTATAGATCATACCGGGAGTATTTACATTGTCAAACGAACCCGAAATTTCACATTTTAATTGATTTTCACGAGCTGACGCGATTGAGGCTGTTGTACCGACGCCACTTTTTCGAAACTAAATAAATGTAACGGACAATGTGGCAGTTAGTGTTGAGGGCGAATTAGTTTGACCCGAAGGTGAATTTGTCTTACCACAGCGCTAATTTTACAGCTAGTGCTGTTTTCCAATTCTGGTTCGCGCTCTAGTAAAGTCAAGTCAGCGTATGAAGCGAATTGATTGGTGCTTCAGTACAATAAATTAGTTCTGAAGCCTAATTTTGATTCTACTTGGCGAGAACTTACCAAATTAGTTCTCAACGCTAACTACTTTTTTTTCAGTGTTCCAAGTTCCACGTTGAGCAACCAGTGCAAATGAGAGTAGTTGATAAATCCAAGGATTCCAAGGTAGAAGAGATCATGGTGTGCATAACCGCGTTGTATGACGTCATAAATCGAATTTTTCAAAGCGCCATATTTCGGTCCATATTGAACGTAGAAAGTTGCTGTTTGGACAGATCTTTTTATTCCTAGCAAATCTACCAGAATCATGCATCAAAACACGATTTCGTGACTAGCGGAACTGACCCATTACCGAATTAAAGCGATCGATAACATATATCTCTCTGATATAAATCTATGTGAGCGCTTTATTTGAATCATCAAATGCTTTTATGAACCCTGTTCTCACCAAAATGAAAAATCGTGTGCATAATTGGACCGCGTTAAGCAGAAAGGAACCAAGCCACATTAGCTATCGCCATTTAGTTGGGCAATTAAATTTTTTCCATGAAAACGGTTGCATGTGCGGATTTTTGTGCACATGTTAACTCATCAGCTGATGTATTCCTAACCTAGTATTATTAAATAAACTCATAGTTGAATGTGGAATGTAGGAGTCGTCCCTTTCTTTGATTGAGTGTTCCACATAATGGTGACCTCGACGTGATAAATTAACACATGGTGAAAATAATACTAGGTTAGGAATACATCAGCTGATGAGTTAACAGCACATTTCAGTGAATTTTCTCCCTAGTACATAGCAAATGCCTTTAAATTCTCAAAAGAATCCGTATTAAAGTTCTCTTGTTAAAAATTAAATTGCCCAGTTAAATTTGACAATTGATGATGTGGCTTAGTTCCTTTCTATTAAACGCGGTCCGATTAATTCGCGCAAAAAATCAGGAAATCGCGTTTCCATTCAAAATATCACTCAAGAAACATCGCACCTATAATACTGTGCCAGATATTCGGATTTTTTTTCTTCAGATACATTTGCACAGCAATGCTACCGATTCGGTACGCCTTCAATTTTGCTAGGTATGCAACCCGAGCTCCTAGGAGTCGAAATAGTGGTATGACCCAACACAATCTAAGCCGGTACGCCTTCAATTTTGCTAGGTATGCGACCCGAGCTCCTAGGAGTCGAAATAGTGGTATGACCCAACACAACCGAAGCCGTTGCGCCTTCAATTTTGCTAGGTATGCGACCCGAGCTCCTAGGAGTCGAAATAGTGTAAGACCCAACACAACCTAAACTGATGCGCCTTCAAGTTTGCTAGGTATACAACCCGATCTCCTAGGAGTCGAAATAGTGGTATGACCTAACTTGACCTAAGCAGGTCATATCAAAGGATGGATTCCCGCTGTCGTTAGTTAACAAAGTTTTTGTTGGGAACGGCACGACGAAAATTAAGTTTTCAGTGTGGAAAGCTGGCAACGGCGTCCTTTCCGAATGCACCCGGATTTCCGTCAAGAAAATTGATGGATGGTTAACTGTGTGTCAACTCTTGAAATTGCGAGTTATGTTTGACTGATCCGGCTCCTTTCCGACTTTGAAACGATTTCCGGGCTTTTCTCCGCGGAATGATAAAATCCTTTCAACGTCTCGGCCCAATTTCGTGTCGTTTCTTTCGCTCCTCAAAGAAACTGCGTGGAAGTTGCATTTTCAACGTATCTTCGTCTGTCACAGATGTTTCCGCTCCGGCGACTCTCAATGAACCCTCCGTTAGGGCCCCGTTCTCTTCTCGACGATGCAACATTGAACTTTTATTTAAGACGCCCAGAGAGAACTCAGGAAACGCTACGGAAAAATAGAATATCCCGCGACATCAGTCGTAACCAACTCGCTTGAATGAAAATCATCCAGGTTCATTTCCGTAAAGTAATTTTTTGAAGTACGCTCATATTTCATCCCAAATAGGCCCAAAGTTGTCGGTTCTGAAAAGTGCTGAACTTAAAGGAACTTTGGCAGTGCCTGAAGGCTTACCTAGTCACCTTCCGGTCATACCATCACAAGCGCCATGCGACGTTTTAAAATTTTTGCCGCCATCATATTTTTTACAGACAAATTGTTCAACGAAACTGTCCGAAAATTTCACCCAATCTTCTTTGTGCTGCCGATAAAATTCAATGAAATTTTCAAACGTATGCAACCAACAATTTAGCTGTAAAAAAATAAAATGGCGACGGACATTTTTAAACGTCGTATGGCGGTTGTGATACTTTGGCCGGAAAGTGACGATACGGCGTTTTTCCTTAGCACGGCAGAGTGCACCTCTGAATTGGACTACATTTTGCAATTAAAAACTACAATTTCTGGCTCATCGATGAAAACACTAGCATGCATAAGAAAACTAATGGTATACACGATGTTTCTAAGCTGTGCCAGAAATCGCATAGTTCCCAACTGGAAAATTCAGTCCAATTATTTTGTCGAGATTACATAGTTTCCGCCGAAACGGGTATGAAAAATAACTCCAATCACGAAACCGGATCCTCATTTGGAATACATTTTGCAATAAGGAATCATTATCCCTGGCTCTTCCATAAAAGCACGTATCTGCATAGGGAAACCAGTGGCTTGTACGTTGTTTCTAAAATGGGCTAGAAATAGTGTTTCCTCATTGCAAAATGTGACCCTTTTGACTGAACAGTCAGTTCGACTCGAAAGGAATGTCCGATCAAATAACGTCTCTCTTCCGACGTAAGGGCGTATCTCTATTTCCACATGAGCCCTGTTTTCCGTATAACTCTATGCTTTCTGGGGCTCATGTGAAAACAGAGATACGCCCTTACGCCAGAGGGACGACGATAAGGTTGACGACTCATTCGAATATAAAATGGATTGCATTCTGCAAAGAGGATAACCAGAAGCATTGCAATGATGCTAAGATTGTGCATTTTCATCCTTCGCAATAAAATTACTGAAATCATGAAAAAATATGAAAGTCACGTGGTAATTTTTGTCTTAAATTAACAGTTTTTAGCGAGTGAGATAGAAACTTTTAATGGATAATCAGATTTTTCTCCCAAGACGAAAGAAGTCGCACAATCTTCGCAACATTGCAATGCTCCTGGTTCCTTTTTGCAAAATGCAATCCAAATAAATCTGGTTCAATTCGCTGCGGATAATCGATATGTTTTTGTCTCCCGAACGAATGTCCCTTTTGATTGCGAAACGCCTTTGTTTCGGTGTTGGGGGCCCTAAGTGAATTCAGTCATCCATCTTGGGTGCTGATAACTCTTGCTTTGAACTCCGCCTTCGGCGCTGTAAACAACGCTCGAGGGAAGGCTCAAAGGCAGCGCCCTTGAGGCGTCGCCGGCCACTCGACTCGTAGTGGCGCCTCTCGGAAGAAGGGGCGCCAAGCTCCTGACGTTCGCACTCGCATTTTACATACTCGCGCTGGAAACGACCCGACGCAGATGCCACAGAGTGCACTTACTTTTTCACATCGGAAAAGTTTAGTCGACCTCGGCACGCACGGATTATGTGAAACGTGGTGAGATTCCAGGGTGTCTATAAGTCTACCGGGAATGGGCCCGTGGCAAACTTTAGCTAGAGCAAACATAAAAGTTGTGTCTTACAGAAAACGGCTCAAAAATCACGATGAGCGCATCAAGAAAGTCTGAAATACACTCCTGATTACCAATATGCGTAAAAAAGATGCGTTTTTGTGTTTTCTCGCTTTGAAGACGATACTACAGCACAGGTGAACATTTCGTGAGAGGAATCATTCCTTCCCACCCTTGCGCACTAGGATGTTACGCAATATACAACATGGCTGACGCCAACCCAACAAAACTCATGTGGCGAGACGGGATTTTATCAACCGGCGTGTTTATAATGTTTACATTCATTCCCTTTTTATTTACGTGAAATGTAATCCGTCTATTTTTAATCATCAAAATGATTTCTAAGAGTCTTTCGGATGATTAGTGGCAGTTTGACAAAGAACGGAGGCTACCTCCAATAAAATTTTCCGGTCAGACGCTTCGGAGCCCGTTTTCCCAAAACTTCATTTTTGCTCTTACTGCTCTCTTCGCTATCACGGCAGCCTGGAAGTCCTCCCGTTGACAGTTGACGCATCCAACCCTGTAATCGATTGCATTAAGCAGCAGATACTCCTGCGAGTTACAAGCGCTTGTTGAAAGTGAAACACCAATAAGAAACCAGAATTTCGATCGCTCGACGTCAAGATATCGAAATCCTCCCTGCCCATTGGTTTCACTTTCAACAAGCGCTTGTAACTCGCAGTTGTACATGGATCTGTACTACATCCGAACGCAAGCACGAACACGCGAAACGCGAGCGCTCGCACACACATGTCGGTGGCAACAGCGTCAACGGTAGAAGTGCATCACTCAACGCCGCCGTCGCTACCGGATCCGTTGCGCGGCGCCTCGGTGCGGGTCTGTGACGCAACGAGCCGCAGTGACTCCTTATCGAGACCGACACCCCCCCCCCCCCCGGGGGGAGGGGGGGGGCTGACAGTCGACACTTGGGTTCTTGACCTACTCGCTGATTCTGACTCGCGAGTTGCAAGTGCGAATACGATGCGAGTGGCGCGCGCGGCGGCGGCGCACTATGGTCTGGGGGCGCCGAATTGTGGCCAAAAATCCGATTTTTGAAAGTACGAAAATCTGGCAATCGAGCATATAATCCTTATCTACATCCTTTAGTAGGTGTGAAATGACCCATCAAACCTTCTGTAATTGTTTTTACGATCAGATACATGGTGGCGAACTTCACATCCTCGAGGTAAGTAAACAAGCGTGAGAATTTAATGTGCACGTTATCGTGTCTTGCCTTGTGTCGTTTGGTGATAAGTTGGCGTAAATCCCCGATCAAATATGGAAAAGAAAGGTGAAAGTAAGTACTTTTTGATGGTTTAATCGTTTTTATTATTAAGATTAATTTTATGATCACCATGAGACTCCAAAGTTTTGTCCTAATTTAGGCAAAAAATTGCATTCACCTTAAGTTTTAGTTACCAGTAACACGAGGTAACACGTTCTCATTTGTGCAAAAATGTTGCTCATATGTTCCTCTAACAGGATATCACAGGTTTTTTTGCGTATTTTTGCGTCTGGGGCCTTTTTTGGTCATTTTAGTGAAGGACTTATACGATTTTCTGCGCAATCTGATTTCATTGCAGAAGGAGATAAGAGAGATGAGACAAGGTCAACGTTTGATATAGGGTGATTCATATGTATTTTTGGCTGCTGAATCCGAAAATGATATCAGTTTTTTTCCAGCACTTGCCAGATTTCTGGAAAATAAATTTTTTTGCAAAAAACCTCATTTTTAAGCAAAATAATATTTTCTCCGGAAAAACGACAAATGGTGGATAAAACTTAGGTTTTTTTTTTTATTCTTCAGCCTGTATACATAATACAAATTTATTAACTCGGCCCGCTGTGGTGCGTAGTGGTTGGAGTGCTGGCTTTAAGATCAACAGGTTCCGAGTTCAATTTCTGGCTAGGCAACCCGAGAATGGTAATCCGCAAGGTTTTAGGGTCTGATCTGGGTCTGGGTCTGAAGGCCCCAGAGGCAAAAAGATGCAAAAAAACCTATGATATGTTGTTAGAGGAACATTATGAGCTACATTCTTGCACTGATAAGAACGTGTTAGCTCGTGTTAGAGATAACTAAAACTTAAGGTGAAGGCAATTTTTTGCCTAAATTAGGACAAAACTTTGGAGTCTCATGGTGGTCATAAAATTAATCTTAATAATAAAAACGATTAAACCATCAAAAAGTACTTACTTTCACCTTTCTTGTCCATATTTGATCGGGGATTTACGCCAACTTATCACAAAACGACACAAGGCAATACACGATAACGTGCACTTTAAATTCTCACGTTTGTTTACTTACCTCGGAGGATGTGAAGTTCGCCACCATATATCTGATCGTAAAAACAATTACATAAGATTTGATAGGTCATTTCACACCTACTAAAGGATGTAGATAAGGATTATATGCTCGATTGCCAGATTTTAGTACTTTCAAAAATCGGATTTTTGGCCACGATTCATTAGGCCTAGAATCTTTATAATAATTCTAACCATGAAAATCAGCGCAGAATGGTTGACAGCCTCCAATGAGTATAAGAATGTCAAAGCTATTTAGGTCTAAGTAGTATTGAGTATATCTAGAAAACTTTGCTAGCAGGGTTTGATGATCAAAGAGTAAATTATTTTTAAAAAATCGCTAGAAATGAAAATTTTTAGGGACAATTTTTGGTTCGGGGAGGGGGCGCCCTAAAGGGCTAATGCCATATGTCTTGCTAACACGAATATCACCATATTGAATGTGCAATTTTTTTAACTTACGTTCCAGTCAGGATCAATAGACCGAAAAACATAGTACTGACTTGATTCAATTTCAATCATTTCTTCTCCTCTTATTTTTCTGGATTAAATACGTATTTTTGGGGCTTCTGCCCTGATTACCTCTTGATCATTGAAAAATAGATTTCATATTATAGTGAGACAACCTTCAAAACATTAAACTGACATTCAATTTGGTATTCTAATCATATTTTGGCTTTTCTTCTAATTTTTTGGTTTCAAGGGCCTGCCGCCATCTTGGATTTAAGAATTTTGTAAAACTAAGGTCAAATTTGAATTCAGCGACCCAAAAAACATAAGTACACCAAATTTCATGATATTCTGATCATTTCCTGATTTATGGCCACAATTCGGCGCCCCCAGACCATAGTGCGGCGGGAACGCGCGCTCGTGTGCGAAGGGAGGATGAGAGAGCGCTCGGTACTCGAAATTCACGCGCCCTTCCTCCGCCGCACCCGGGGAAAAGCTCCGGTTCATGTCGAACACTGAAGCGTTTTGATCGTCGGAATTGGAGTACATATAATAGGGAGAGAAGGGACATGTCGAAATTTGGAGCTCTTAGGGCTCAAAAAGGGCAGCCAACCCTCTAACACATGGTGTCTAGTTCTTTAAAAACCGGGTTTCATCAGGGAATGAAAATTTATCGGGAAAATCAAAAAATTTGTTCCTGAAATCGGGAAATCAGGGGAAAATTAGGGAATTTGTTCTAGAAACCGGGAATAATGTAGAAGCTTTCATTGACCAGATAATATCAACATCAGGAACATTTTTTGAATCAAAATTTTGAATGTGCGCTAAAGAAATGGCTGTAAAATTAATTAAAATCTATATTCTTGTTTGAAGCGCAGAAAAATTATTTTCCTTTCCCCATGAAAACCCCGGGAAAGTGGGAGAAAATTTCGGTTTCTCGTCCGGGAATGAGCTCCTGAAAATCAGGGAAAAATCAGGGAATGAGCTTTGCCAAGAAAACTAGCCACCATGCTCTAACACGAAAAACACTAGGGCACTAAGATACTAGGACAGGGTGCCTAGTATCAGGATTTTCCCGATTTTATCAGGATTTGAGGTCAGTCAGGATTTAATCTCGATTTCATCAAGATTTGAGGAAAAATCTGTCGTAAAATCAGGATTTGAGAAAAGTCGACTGTCCGGTCGGAATTTTTTATGCTTTTGCATACGCTTTTATGAAGAAATTTCAATTTTTCTCCGCATAAAATCAGGATTTGGAAAAATTAAGAAATCAGGATTTAGCAGTCAAAAATCAGGAAAAATCAGGATTTCATCCTGGATTATCCCAGGATTTATCCCTGATTAAAATTTCATGCAGACAATGATAAATCACACAACAGTAATAAAAATTCGTTCGTAGTTTACGTTAGACGTGTTTCTCTTTTGTCCTTTTCCCCATGCTCCTCGCACGTTAGTGATGGAAGCGAGGTGGAAGAAAGCACAGCACGCCCCCACCGAATGACGTCATCCCACCGAATGACGTCAAGCAGTGTTTTTCTTGAGCCGACGGCTTTGTTAATATCGGCCGCGAAACTCGCTGTTTGGATGGGCCGTATTATTGTTTGCCACTCCATATACGATTGAACCATCAAAACACAATTTCGTTAACGCGACTGACCCATTTCGTCTGTAAGTCAATAGCTGTGGGCAAATCGAACCGAGTCTGTGGGCGCATTCGCAGGAATCAAAACAAATGTGGCGCTCCCTGTGGGGTGAAAAGTAAACTTCTCACCGTGGACACCCACGCATTCATTGTCGTTCTTTAAATATTGAGGCTTCCGTATCTAGTGTAATATTTATGCCTTAAGATGACTCCATATGGATCAATGAAAGAAAAATCTCTATGTATTTACTAAGAAAAGGGTAAAATTACCAAGAATTCAGGGTTCTATTTGATCCCAGTTTTTTCTTGGTAAAATTACCATTTATGGAATTGGTAATTTTACCGATAAATCTCGGTAAAATTATTGAACTTTCTCGGTAATTTTACTGGACCTTGGTAAAAACGCCAATATTTTTTATCGACCATGGTAGAATTACCGAGATACAATGGCAAAGTTACCGGGAATTGATTACCAATAAAAGTGGTATTCTTACCTGAAAAAAACAGTAAAAATACCGGTTTTTACGTAAGCTTACCAGTCTGTCTTGGTAAAATTACCAATAATTGGTAAAAAAAGTGAGATGGTAAAAGTACCAACGGACCTTGGTAAAAACGCCGAGAATTTTTTTCAGTGAACTATTATCTCTGGCTTTTCCATAAAAGCACCTCTCTGCATAGGGAAACCAATGGCAGATATGTCGTTTCTTTAATGAGCCGAATAAAGTGGTTCCTTATTGCAGTGTGTAATTCATATGATGGAGGGACGCGATTCACCACCACCTTGCTCTGGTTCGTATCCGTGACCGGGAGAAGCAATAATTATTGGGCCACATTAAACAGAAAGAAACCAAGCCACATCAGCTGTTGTCATTTAATTGGGAAATTCAATTTTTACATGAAAACGGTCGTGCGGATTTTTCTGAAGCCAACTCATTAAAATTTTTACAGTAATCCGCACAAACGTTCTCTTGTCAAAACTTGAATTGCCCGGTTAAATTTGGCAATAGCTGGTTTAGCTTGATTCTTCCCTGCTAAACTTGGCCCACATGATCCTAAACATTTTATTGTGTATTTTAGACTTGTTTCCCGTTTGTCCCTCTTGTTTTTCTACTGATCCTTATCATACGATTCATTAGCCATAACTGCGGTTTTTGAGTAACACGCCACAATACGGAAAGTCTCGTTTTGTCAAAAAATGCTTTTTTCCTCTATCGCTCGCTTTAATATAAAATTATATCATGGATTCCCTGTTGAAAATTGGCGATAAGAGCTGCGTTTCAAAATACCATAGGAATTCTCATAGGCGGCTAAAGGAGGCTACAGAAAATCATATAGCTGGTTGTAGACTGCGGAGAAAATCATACGGCCGGGCTATACGAAGCGATAAAAAATTATACAGCCGAGCTATAGTTCCTATCGCCGGGCTTTATACACTTTATCGCCTTACTGTTGCTTTTTCGCCATCGATTATAAAAGGCTATAAGAAATTGTGTGAAATTCGTATGCTTTGGAAATCATTAAGTTTGATACGGAACCACCTTCATATTTACAAATCACAGATTATATTTTCCTTTAATACATATTTTTTTTCATCAATTAAAATGAGAATAATCCCTACAGGATGTGTAAAAATTTCAAAATCATGAGTTGAATAACGCTGACTTCGCCAGATTAAATATTAGAGTCGAACACAAAGCGGAGCGGCGGCGCACTGGCGCCTACAAACCCAACAGGGATACTTCACGCATTGCGCAACGCGTGAAGTATCCCTGTTAGGTTTGTAGGCGCCAATGCGCGTTTCGCGCTGGCTGCCCGGCCCGCCTGCCGCGCCGCAGCGTACCACGGCGCTTGAAGCAACTATTTACACCAGAGGTATTGCACAGTATCATACGAAACTGAAGGATCTCTAATATATTAGGAATGACAGGCATCCATCAAAAGTACGGCGCTTTCCTCGCAAAATAAATCAAGATACTACGGCCCAAAAAGAGAGCCTTAGTCCAAAAACTCACTAAGTCCTAGCATCCGTAATTAGTAACGTTTAGCATACACTTTATCGCCTGGCCATTGCTTAATCGCCATCGGCTGTAAAGGGCCATAAGAAATTGTGTAGCCGGCCATAGAAGCTATTGGAAATCTTGCAGCCAGTTGTAGGTCTACGGTATTTTGGAACACAGATTGTACTGCCAATTTTTACCAGAGTTCCGACAAACAATAGCAAAATCACCATCTCTCCGGCTTATTTTGACACGGAGAACGATCTCTCGAACGCGCCTAACCAGTGGCTTGGCGTTAATTGCGATCTATCGATTGCTATGCCATTTAAACCTATGGTGAAGAATCGATTATTCAGGTGTTCGCTGCGAACACCCTGTTTATCGATCCTTTTCCATAGGTTTAAATGGAATTAAAATCGATTTATCGCAATTCACGCCACGCCACTGCGCCTAACCCTGAAGCTCCCCGTATTTCGTCGTACGGGAGTAAGTACACAGAATTGCGTGAGCCGCCGCTCCTGCGGGTAGGCCGGCGTAATTACCAGGGCTATCTGGCTCAAGGCCCGCGCGCGGCCGATGCGATGGATGGCTACGCGTAATTCGCCGGCCACACGAATCGATAATCATCGATTATCGATATTCCCCCCCATTTGAAGCTACGATAAAGAATCGATTATCGAGGTGCTCTTTGCGAGCTCCCTAGCAATCGATGTATCGCAAAGGACTCCACGCCACCATCATCCACCATCGCGGCTGCGGTTATGATATGAATGAGCGATCCACATCGAAATCATCGGCGGCTGCTCCCGATTGACACGAATCGAATCGGGACGTCAATAAATATGTCCCGTGATTGCATTGTCCCCGCCGCCGCCGCACGGTGGGTCGAGTCAATTATAGAGATCGGACCTGAAATTTTTGAATATACAACTGAAATTTTTAATGTTTATTTCGTCGCATTTTAAATTTTAGGGGTGCGCTTTGATAAAAATTTCACTAGGAAACCAATGGAGCCACTTTGAGTACTTCAAAGTTTTATGTAAACGGAGTTGTAAGCGTTTGAAGTTCTCATATTTTATCTGATCTTTCCAATGGGTCACTAAACCTTGTTTATTTTATTGAATATTCTGAAAGTACAACGTGAGTAGATAACGTGGTGATTTTTCCGCATTTTTATGGAGCCGAAATCGCGGAGAAACCCGCTTTTGAAAAATCTAAAAACTGCAAGACATTTCAAACGCACCCGAATGGCGGGAAACTGACGGTGTTGACGCACTGCGATAGTCATGTCGCAATCCTCTCTCATTTTCCTCTGATGTTTGTCAAAATAAAACGTGTTTCAATGTGGAATTGTCGCTCGTTCATTACAGCTAACATATGAATGAGATTCAAGTCGTGAATTCAAAAGATGTAATTTCGACTTTAGTATTGTTCTCATATACGAAGAGTAGATAGACATTTGACCGAAGTTGTGGAAACCCGTGCCCGCTTCTGATTGGTGCCGGATGACATCATTCGGCGCGGCGCGAAACCGGGGCGTTTTAAATTTGCGTACAAGTTGAGCGACTTGAACTGCGCATCTCTCGGTTATTGAGTTACTTGTTCGCGTTTTTAACGTGCGCATCGTGTTATATGCGTCATTTTCTTTCAGAAAAGTATATTTGCAAGTCAAAATTCGTTCATGGTTTAGTGACCCATTGACTCGATCCACTGTGCGCCGCTTGTTTAATGCGACCGATCAAGGGGCCTTGCGTGCGGGAGGTTTTTATTCTCGGCCCCCGATTACTTTGGAGACGGAATCCTCGCGGGAGATCCTGCGTTGATGGCTTCGCGGAAACGGCCGATGCATTATGAAAATATGAGGTGAGGGAATGTGGCTTGAGGTGAATGAGTAAAATTTAACGGGATAATCCTTTTTTCAGGGTTGCCGCAGTCAGGGAATACCGGGAAAACCGGAAAGTGTTAGGGAAAATGACGAAAATGTCAGGGAAAAATTGTCAAGTCACCTGTATAATTATTGGACCGCGTTAGGCAGAAAGGAACTAAGCCACACTAGCTATCGCCAAATTTAGCTGGGCAATTTCATTTTTTACATGAAAACGGTTCTGCGAATTTTTGTGCGAATTTCAGTGAATTTTCTGTATAGTACAAAGCAAATTCTTTTAACTTCTCAAAGGATTCTGCACGAACGTCCTCTTGTAAAAAATTAAATTGCCCGATGAATTAGGCAATAGCTGATGAGGCTTCGTTCTTTTCTGCGAAACTGTAAGGGAAAATCACGAAAACGTCAGGGAAAAATTGTCAAGTCACCTATATTTCCTTTCTAGAACGGGGTCAACGTTTCGAACAACAAATTTTGCTTGGAAACTATCTCATATTATGTCTTTTTGACCATCCGGCATAACTTCAATCGTTAGGGAATTTTGCGAAAATGTGACAAGGAAATCAGGGAAATGTCAGTGAACTTCATTTTTTTCATTCCGTGGCAACATTGTACTTTCCGCCCCTAGAATTTGGGGAATTTTTCTGCTCTCTCAGTGAAAACCGGGAAATATCAAGAAAAATGGGAAAATCAGGAATATCAGGAAATCAGGAAAATATCAGGAAAATCGATCGTGGATCAGGAAATTCTGAGTGCTTCGAGTAAGTTTCAAACTTACGATTTATTTCATTGAATATGTTGATTTTTTAAGTCAAACTAGCGTGAATTAACTTACGCAAAAAATCAGGAAATCTTGTTTTCACCCAAAATCAATGTCATATTTCATCACTCAAAAAACATCGCACACATAATAACGTGACAGATATTCGGGTTTTATTCATACAGATATCCTCGCTCAGCAGTGCTACCGATTCGGTGCGCCTTCAATTTTGCGAGTATGCGACCCGAGCTCCTAGGAGTCGAAATAGTGGTATGACCCAACTTAACCTAAGCAGGTCATGTTGAAGGTTGAACGATGGATTCTTGGAGCTCCTGCTGTCGTTTGTTTAGCGCTTTCTCCACTTGTCAAAATGGAAGATCAAAGTGGCTCAAAGTAGGGACTTGATTGGCCAGTAGATTTAGCGGGCCAATCAAATCCCGACTTTGAGCCATTTTGATCCTCCATTTTGACAAGTAGAGAAAGGGCTTAAATCAAGTTTTTGTTGGGAACGGGAATCGTATTTCTTCTTTCTTACATGGATAGGTTTGATATTATACTTTTAAATCAACCATTAAGGCATAAACCAGAGCATAGTTTACCTTTAGAACAAGGTGGAGAAATGGCGCAGAGTCCACACCATTTTGCGAGGAAATCAGGGCCGAGAAATTCCAACAATTATTCAATTAGAGTCAAAAAGATTTTTGCTCTAATGACGAGTGTGATCTACTGATGAGGTCTAAAAAGACCCCAACCGGCATAGACCTCTTTGCGTGACCTCAAATTAATATTCCAATACAAACTGTCTGAGCTGAACACTCTCCTCCCTCAGTTTTGTACTGGTACTCATTAGAGCAAAAATCTTTTTGGCTCTAATTGAATAATTTTTGGAATTTCTTAGCCTTGATTTCCTCGCAACATGGTGTGGACCCAACACCATTTCTTTACCTTTTTACTCACAGTTCGGGCCACTTCTTAGTTTTTCTTTTTTTTCTAATTAACTTTTAGATTAAATCGCATTTAGTAAGATGAAATAACCGATATTTTGTATCGTCATGGAAAGTAGAACACAAAGTTTCGTAAACATGAAGCTAATATTTTTTGGTTCGTAAGTATTTCTTTTGATTACATTGACCAAATCTTTAGGGTGGGAACTTACAACCTCGCCAAATAGCAGGCGCAAGTCGCCAGGATTGAACCTGTGTATCACATTGGCGGATCCAGCAAATTAGCAACATTGGTTTTCTCCATTTAAACCTGTAGGAATGTATCGATCCTTGGAGGGACCAGAAGCTCCGACAAGAATAGATTATTTAACATAGGTTTAAATGAAGGGAATCCGGTGTTGCCAAATTGCTGGATCCGCCCCTGGGTATCATTGGTAATAGTACTGAGCATGACGTCAGTCACCGAGCTTTTCAAAGGGCAATATTTCTTCAATCAATGTTTCATCATGTTCCTAAGTCCATGGAAACTTTTCGTTCAAACAAATATTCATTATGCTCGTGAATCCGCAAAATCGGATCTTCAAATGAATCCTGTAACAACCAAACGGAGCCATCACCGAATGAGTTCACCGAAATGAGTATTCATAGCTCAACACATTACCATACACATGCTCATGAATCATAATTAGACGTAAAGCGTCGTGATCCCCGGAGAAAGGAACAAGAAACGGGCAACGGGGGGAGGGGGGTTGCGCTGTCGTGCTAAGGAAAAACGCCGTATGAACCTTCGGGCGTTGCCAAATTTCCTTGGATAAAACACGAGTTTCCTGGTAAACTTATAAATATTTTCCCTCCAATTTTTCAGATAATTAAAAGTCCTGAAAAATTGAATGAAAATGGAGGTGTTGCATGTGTGAGGGGTTTGCGATTTGACTATTGATTCTTTTGTAAAGTTCACGAGAAACACGATGGTGCCACTGGTTTTCTCTGAAATAAACTCCCAAGCTCAAAAAAAGCTCTCAAGTTGAGGCCAAAATGGAGGGGATATCCCGCGCTATCCTGAGAGTCCACCTCTACATCAAGACAAACTCTCCATGCAAAGATAGGGTGCAAATACATTAGCAGTGATGCCGTGTTTTCAGTTTTAGAGTCCTCAAATAAAGTGGCAGCCCTGTCAATGTATTTACTCCCTATCTTTGCATGGAGAGTTCGTCTTGATGTAGAGGTGGACTCTCAGGATAGCGTGGGCTATCCCCTCCATTTTGGCCTCAACTTGAGAGCTTTTTTTGAGCTTGGGAGTTTATTTCAGAGAAAACCAGTGGCACCATCGTGTTTCTCGTGAACTTTACAAAAGAATCAATAGTCAAATCGCAAACCCCTCACACATGCAACACCTCCATTTTCATTCAATTTTTCAGGACTTTTAATTATCTGAAAAATTGGAGGGAAAATATTTATAAGTTTACCAGGAAACTCGTGTTTTATCCAAGGAAATTTGGCAACGCCCGAAGGTTCATACGGCGTTTTTCCTTAGCACGACAGCGCAACCCCCCTCCCCCCGTTGCCCGTTTCTTGTTCCTTTCTCCGGGGATCACGACGCTTTACGTCTAATTATGATTCATGAGCATGTGTATGGTAATGTGTTGAGCTATGAATACTCATTTCGGTGAACTCATTCGGTGATGGCTCCGTTTGGTTGTTACAGGATTCATTTGAAGATCCGATTTTGCGGATTCACGAGCATAATGAATATTTGTTTGAACGAAAAGTTTCCATGGACTTAGGAACATGATGAAACATTGATTGAAGAAATATTGCCCTTTGAAAAGCTCGGTGACTGACGTCATGCTCAGTACTATTACCAATGATACCCAGGGGCGGATCCAGCAATTTGGCAACACCGGATTCCCTTCATTTAAACCTATGTTAAATAATCTATTCTTGTCGGAGCTTCTGGTCCCTCCAAGGATCGATACATTCCTACAGGTTTAAATGGAGAAAACCAATGTTGCTAATTTGCTGGATCCGCCAATGTGATACACAGGTTCAATCCTGGCGACTTGCGCCTGCTATTTGGCGAGGTTGTAAGTTCCCACCCTAAAGATTTGGTCAATGTAATCAAAAGAAATACTTACGAACCAAAAAATATTAGCTTCATGTTTACGAAACTTTGTGTTCTACTTTCCATGACGATACAAAATATCGGTTATTTCATCTTACTAAATGCGATTTAATCTAAAAGTTAATTAGAAAAAAAAGAAAAACTAAGAAGTGGCCCGAACTGTGAGTAAAAAGGTAAAGAAATGGTGTTGGGTCCACACCATGTTGCGAGGAAATCAAGGCTAAGAAATTCCAAAAATTATTCAATTAGAGCCAAAAAGATTTTTGCTCTAATGAGTACCAGTACAAAACTGAGGGAGGAGAGTGTTCAGCTCAGACAGTTTGTATTGGAATATTAATTTGAGGTCACGCAAAGAGGTCTATGCCGGTTGGGGTCTTTTTAGACCTCATCAGTAGATCACACTCGTCATTAGAGCAAAAATCTTTTTGACTCTAATTGAATAATTGTTGGAATTTCTCGGCCCTGATTTCCTCGCAAAATGGTGTGGACTCTGCGCCATTTCTCCACCTTGTTCTAAAGGTAAACTATGCTCTGGTTTATGCCTTAATGGTTGATTTAAAAGTATAATATCAAACCTATCCATGTAAGAAAGAAGAAATACGATTTCCGTTCCCAACAAAAACTTGATTTAAGCCCTTTCTCTACTTGTCAAAATGGAGGATCAAAATGGCTCAAAGTCGGGATTTGATTGGCCCGCTAAATCTACTGGCCAATCAAGTCCCTACTTTGAGCCACTTTGATCTTCCATTTTGACAAGTGGAGAAAGCGCTAAACAAACGACAGCAGGAGCTCCAAGAATCCATCGTTCAACCTTCAACATGACCTGCTTAGGTTAAGTTGGGTCATACCACTATTTCGACTCCTAGGAGCTCGGGTCGCATACTCGCAAAATTGAAGGCGCACCGAATCGGTAGCACTGCTGAGCGAGGATATCTGTATGAATAAAACCCGAATATCTGTCACGTTATTATGTGTGCGATGTTTTTTGAGTGATGAAATATGACATTGATTTTGGGTGAAAACAAGATTTCCTGATTTTTTGCGTAAGTTAATTCACGCTAGTTTGACTTAAAAAATCAACATATTCAATGAAATAAATCGTAAGTTTGAAACTTACTCGAAGCACTCAGAATTTCCTGATCCACGATCGATTTTCCTGATATTTTCCTGATTTCCTGATATTCCTGATTTTCCCATTTTTCTTGATATTTCCCGGTTTTCACTGAGAGAGCAGAAAAATTCCCCAAATTCTAGGGGCGGAAAGTACAATGTTGCCACGGAATGAAAAAAATGAAGTTCACTGACATTTCCCTGATTTCCTTGTCACATTTTCGCAAAATTCCCTAACGATTGAAGTTATGCCGGATGGTCAAAAAGACATAATATNTAAAAGGCTATAAGAAATTTTGTGGAAATTCGTGTGCTTTGGAAAGTGCTTTGGAGCAGTTTGATACGGAACCACCGTAATATTTACAAAACACACATTATATTTTCCTTTAATACATATTTTTTTTCATCAATTAAAATGAGAATAATCCATACAGAATGTGCAAACATTTCAAAATCATGAGTTGATTGTTGAATAACGCTGACTCCGCCAGATTAAATATTAGAGCCAAACACAAAGCGGAGCGGCGACGCACTGGCGCCTACAAACCTAACAGGGATACTTCACGCATTGCGCAACGCGTGAAGTATCCCTGTTAGGTTTGTAGGCACCAATGCGCATTTGGCGCTGGCTGCCCGCCTGCCGCGCCGCAGCGTGCCACGGCGCTTGAAGCAACTATTTCACACCAGAGGTATTGCACAGAATCATACGAAACTGAAGGCGCTCTAATATAGTAGGAATGGCAGGCATCCATCAAAAGTACGGAGCTTTCCTCGCAAAATAAACCAAGATACTACGGCCCAAAAAGAGAGCAGTGGTCCAAAAACTCACTAAGTCCTAGCATCCGTAATTAGTAACGTTTAGCATACACTTTATCGCCTGGCCATTGCTTAATCGCCATCGGCTGTAAAGGGCCATAAGAAATTGTGTAGCCGGCTATGGAAGCTATTGGAAATCTTACAGCCGGCTGTACTGTCGTGCTAAGGAAAAACGCCGTATGAACCCTCAGGCGTCGCCAAATTTCTTCTGATAAAATACGAATTTCTCGGGGAAATTGTCAATATTTTTCTTCCAATTTTTCAGACTATTTTGTTTGCAATTTAATCTAAAGTATCTGAAAATTTCAAGGAAAAATATGGATTGATTTCGTCAAAAATGCATGTTCTATCCAGAGAAATTTGGCAACTCTCGAATGTTCATACGGCGTTTTTCCTTAGCACGGCAGTGTAGGTCTACGGTATTTTGGAACACAGATTCTACTGCCAATTTTTACCAGGATTCCGACGAACAATATCAAAATCACCATCTCTCCGTCTTATTTTGACACGGAGAACGGTCTCTCGAACGCGCCTAACCCTGAAGCTCCCCGTATTTCGTCGTACGGGAGTAAGTACACAGAATTGCGTGAGCCGCCGCTGCTCCTGCGGGTAGGCCGGCGTAATTACCAGGGCTATCTGGCTCAAGGCCCGCGCGCGGCCGATGCGATGGATGGCCACGCGTAATTCGCCGGCCGCAAGAATCGATGATTATCGATTATAGATTTCTCCCCATTTGAAGCTATAATAAACAATCGATTGTTAAGGTGCTCTTTGCGAACTCCGTAGCAATCGATGTATCGCAAAGGACTCCACGCCACTACCATCCACCATCGCGGCGGCGGTTATGATATGAACGAGCGATCCACATCGAAATCATCGGCGGCTGCTCCCGATTGACACGAATCGAATCGGGACGTCAATAAATATGTCCCGTGATTGCATTGTCCCCGCCGCCGCCGCTCAGTGGGTCGAGTCAATTAGAGAGATCGGACATGAAATTTTTGACTGTAAAACTGAAAATTTTAATGTTTATTTCGTCACATTTTAAATTTTAGGGGTGCGTTTTGATAACAATTTCGCTAGGAAACCAATGATCACTCTTAGTACACTGAAAAAAAATTCTCGGCGTTTTTACCAAGGTCCGTTGGTACCTTTACCATCTCACTTTTTTTTACCAATTATTGGTAATTTTACCAAGACAGACCGGTAAGCTTACCTAAAAACCGGTATTTTTACTGTTTTTTTTCAGGTAAGAATACCATTTTTATTGGTAATCAATTCCCGGTAACTTTGCCATTTTATTTCAGTAATTCTACCACAGTCGATAAGAAATATTGGCGTTTTTACCGGGGTCCAGTAAAATTACCGAGAAAGTCAATAATTTTATCGAGATTTCTCGGTAAAATTACCAATTCCATAAATGGTAATTTTACCAAGAAAAAACTGGGATCAAATAGAACCCTGAGTTCTTGGTAATTTTACCCTTTTCTTAGTAAATACACCGAGATTCTTTTTTGTGTCGAGTCAATCAGAGAGATCGGACATGAAATTTTCTACTGTACAACTGAAAATTTTAATGTTTATTTCGTCACATTTTAAATTTTAGGGGTGCGTTTTGATACAAATTTCGCTAGGAAACCAATGGAACCACTTTTAGTACCTCAAAGTTTTATGTAAACGGAGTTGCAAGCGTTTGAAGTTTTCATATTTCATCCGATCTTTCCAATTGACTCGATCCACTTAGAGTACCTTTATAGACAGAGTATGGCCATTCGTATCTTTTTACTACAGGAAAACTGTTCCGCTTTTTGATTGGTCAACGAGTTTTTAGGCTTCATGATGCTCTTACGGCCGTAAATAAACGAACAAAATGGCGGCTCACAGTAACATCGATAAGAAGCTAAATTTGACAAAAATTTCGACTATGCGGCAGTAACAATTGGACTACATTTTGCAATTTGGAACTATAAAGTCTAGCCCGGTTTAAAAACAACGTATGTGCCATTAGTTTTCTTATGCACATAAGTGTTTTTCCAGAAGAGCCAAAATTTATAGTTCCAAATTGCAAAATGCAGTCCAATTTAAACTAGCATGTCTACGAGTAACACACGAAAAACACATGGAAACATTGTTAAATTGCCTTTCACCTTTATCACAGGAGGATGTAAGATGTGCATAACCTTAATCTTGCTCGCTGATAACAGTCATCTTGTTTGTTTACTTACAGCCGTAAGAACATCGTGTCAGCCTATTTTCACGCGACCAATGAAAAACCGGAATAGAAATGGCCATACTCTGTCTATAAAGGTACTCTAGATCCACTGTGCGCCGCTTATTTAATGCGACCGATCAAGGGGCCTTGCGTGCGGGAGGTTTTTATTCCCGGCCCCCGATTACTTTGGAGACGGAATACTCGCGGGAGATCCTGCGTTGATGGCTTCGCGGAAACGGCCGATGCATTATGAAAATATGAAGTGAGGGATTGTGGCTTGAGGTGAATGAGTAAAATTTAACGGGATAATCCTTTTTTCAGGGTTGCCACAGTCAGGGAATACCGGGAAAACTGGAAAGTGTTAGGGGAGTGGACGAAAATGTCAGGGAAAAATTGTCAAGTCACCTGTATTTCCTTTCTACACTGGAAAAAAAACACATTGGATCTAGAGTCCAGACTCTTAAAAACATCGACAAGAAAAAGTACTCTTGATTCAATCAGAATCTGGCTTAAATCAAGAACCAAGCCTCTTAATTTAAGCGGATTCCGTTTTGATTCAAGCAAAAATCCGATTGAATCGAGAGTATTTTTTCTTGTCAATGTTTTCAAGAGTCTGGACTCTAGATCCAATGTGTTTTTTCCCAGTGTAGAATGGGGTTAACGTTTCGAACAACAAATTTTGCTTGTAAACTTTTTCATATTTGTCTTTATAACCATCCGGCATAACTTCAATCGTTAGGGAATTTTGCGAAAATGTGACAAGGAAATCAGGGATATGTCAGTAAACTTTATTTTTTTCATTCTGTGGCAACCTTGTATTTTCCGTCCCTAGAAATTTGGGGAATTTTTTCTGCTTGCTCAGTGAAAACCCGGAAAAATCAAGAAAAATGGAAAAATCAGGAATCACGGGGGATTTTCAGGAAAATCGATCGAGGATCAGGAAATTTTGAGTGCTTCGAGTATTTTTCAAACTTACGATTTATTTCATTGAATATGTCGATTTTTTAAGTCAAACGAGCGTCGATTAATTAACGTACGCAAAAAATCAGGAAATCTCGTTTCCATCCAAAATCAATGTGATTTTCATCAATCAAGAAACATCGCACACATATGAACGCGCCAAACATTCGGGTTTTTTCCTACGGGTATCTTCGCTCTGGAATGGTACCGATTCGGAGCGCCTTCGATTTTGCTAGGTATGCAACCCGAGCTCCTAGGAGTTGAAATAGTGGTATGACCCAACTTAACCTTAGCGGGTCATGTTGAACGATGGATTCTTAGAGCTTTCGCTGTCGTTAGTCAATGAAGTTTTTGTCGGGAACGGTAATAATTGTTTTTCCTCTTTCCTTTTCATGGATCGGTTTGACATTTTGCTTGTATAAATCAACCATAGAAGCATAACAAATAACCCAGTTTACCTTTAGATTAAACCGCATTTAGTAAGATGAAATTACCGACATTTTTTATAATCATGGAAAGTAGAACACAAAGTATCGTAAACATGCGGTTAATATTTTTGGCTCGTATTTCTCTTGATTACATTGACCAAATCTTCGGGATGGAAGAAATTGCCCAAAAAACACCAAAAATAAAATAACGAACACCAATATCTTCATGATTAGTTGAAAAAGCTCAAACTTTCATACTTTACTAATCCTAGTTTTTAATAGATATTTAAATTTTAATTGATAAGATTCTTTCAAATTTTAAAATTCTTACTTATTTACAGTTTGTTTTGTTAATATCTTTTTAATCAATATAATTTATACGGATAAATAATTAGGTAACTTTAGGTTCAAAATGCAAGCGCAAGTCACCTGGATTGAACCTGGGTATCATTGGCGATAGTCCGAACCATGACGTCAGTCACCGAGCTTTTCAAAGTGCAATTATTCTTCAATCAATGTTTCATCATGTTCTTACGTCCGTAGAAACTTGTCGTTCACACGAATATTCATCATGCTCGTGAATCCGCAAAATCGGATCTTCAAATGAATCCTGTAACAACCAAACGGAGCCATCACCGAATGAGTTCACCGAAATGAGTATTCATAGCTCAATACATTACCATACACATGCTCATGAATCATAATTAGACGTAAAGCGTCGTGATCCCCGGAGAAAGGAACAAGAAACGGGCAACGGGGGGAGGGGGGTGCGCTGCCGTGCTAAGGAAAAACGCCGTATGAACCTTCAGGCGTTGCCAAATTTCCTTGGATATAATACAAATATCTTGGTAAACTTATGAATTTTTGTCTTTCAATTTTTAGGAAATTTTGTTCGCAATTTCACTTAAAAGTCCTGAAAAACTGAAGGAAAATGGAAATGTTGCATGTGTAAGGGATTTGCGATTTGACAATTGATTCTTATGTACAAGTTCGTGAGAAACACGATGGTGCCACTGGTTTTCTCTGAAACCATCCCCCAAGCTCAAAAAAAGCTCTCAAGTTGAGGCCAAAATGGAAGGGATATCCCACGCTATCCTGAGAGTCCACCTCTTTATCAAGACAAACTCTCCATGCAAAGATAGGGAGCAAATACATTGACAGGGCTGCCACTTTATTTGGGGACTCCAAAACTGAAAACACGGCAACCCTGCTAGTGTATTTGCTCCCTATCTTTGCATGGAGAGTTTGTCTTGATGTACAGGTGGACTCTCAGGATAGCGTGGGATATCCCCTCCATTTTGGCCTCAACTTGAGAGCTTTTTTTGAGCTTGGGAGTTGATTTCAGAGAAATTCAGTGGCTTCATCGTGTTTCTCGCAAACTTTTACATAAGAATCAACAGTCAAATCGCAAATTCCTCACACATGCAACATCTCCATTATGCATTACTTTTCTTAAAAATGAACGTTTTATCGAAGGAAATTTGGCAACTCTCGAATGTTGATACGGCGTTCTTCCTCAGCACGGCTCCGCGGGGAAACCGTTTACTCCACAAGAGGTCAAAGCGGGGAGCTCCGGGCTTGAGGAGACCCACGACAATGACGTCATGACTGGGGGACGCGTGCTAGGCGGGTTGCGGGCGGCCGGGCGCGATGTGGGGCAGATGGGCGGCACGATCCGGTGCCCGCGTCAGAACTCGGAATGCAAACCGGCCCGATCTGATGGGCGCCACGCAACGCAGACCGCATAAAAATAAGGGCTCAGAAAGTTCGCCGCGCGGACCGGCGCACAATGGAACGAGCCTTCTAGAGAAGTCGGACATGAGTTTTTGACGGAAACTGCAAAGTTTGATGTTAATTCTGTCACATTTTAAATAGGTATATTGCAAAATTCAACTAGAGCAAAATAAAGAGCTGCCTCTTAAAGAAAATGGTTCCAAAACAGGGTTACCAGGGTTGGTCAGGGGAAACCGGGAAATGTCAAAGAATTGTAACAAGTCAGGGAAAACCTGGAATTTTCAGGGAAAATGACGAAAATGTCCGAGAAAAATCGTTAACTCGCCTGTATTTGCTTTCTCGAATGGGTTTGACACTGAAAACAACAAATTTTGCCCAAAAACTTTTTCCAACTGTCTTTTTAACAATCCGGCATCTGTTCTATTGTCAGTAAATTTCACTAAAATGTGTCAGGGAAATGTCAGGGAATTTTATTTTCCAAATTCTGTGACAACCTTGGAAAATCACGATGAGCGCATCGGGTAAGTCTAATATGCACATTCAAACTCATAATCTGCGTAAGTAATATGAATGTTTTTAAGCTTCCCGCTTCGAAAACGATACTACGCTACACACAAATAAAAATTTCCATGTTTAATGCCATTCTGTGTTACTTTATGTTACTTTTTGTGTAAAGTCAACATAAAGGACTTGGTCGTTCTACACAGCTTTTAAAATCTCCACATTTTGTCCGACTTTTCTACTTTTTATCCCACCGTGGGCCGAGGGGCGCCCCGTTCTCAATGCGGAAGCGGCCGTCCCAGTTCGAATATGCAGATTAAAAGTAAAACTCCCGCGCGGCAGACGGACGGACGAAAGTAATTCGGCCGCTCGCGTTAATTCGTAGGATGACTGTTTCTATTCAGGATTCTACGCGATTGGGAACTCGAGAATTTGTGTTGTTTAAACCCCGTGCGAAAATCATGGTTTCTAGGACTTCGAAGAACCGAAATCCATCAGGGAATGAAGAAAATCCGGGAAAAGCAGGGGATCGTTGGTAAAAGCTTGGAATCTCCTTTCTTTTCGGTAAAAAATCGGTAAAAGTGCGTTACGCAACACTTGATCGGCAGAGGATAGTATGTGATTAGTACCAAGATGCGATTTTTGTTGAACCTATATTCTTGAAACAAAATGAAATGTATTTTCCGCTTATTTCTAAACCTCCGCACCGGGAAAAAAACACATTGGATCAAGAGTCCAGACTCTTAAAAACATTGACAAGAAAAAATACTCTTGATTCAATCAGATTTAAGCTTAAATCAAGAACCAAGCCTCTTAATCTGAGCGGATTTCCTTTTGATTTAAGCTTCTGAATGCTTCAATCTGATTGAATCAAGAGTCCTTTTTCCTGTCAATGTTTTCAAAAGTCTAGACTCTAGATCCAATGTGTTTTTTTTTTTTTTCTAGTGCGAAGTGTTATCCCGGGTAGTGGCTCTTTAAGGGCTCGCCAGGGAACGTACCCTCTGCAGCGTATCTTGAAAGTTCGATCGAATTCGTTTCCAACCTAAAACACCCCCGAGGATTCTGTCTCAAAATCCAACTGATTTCGACTAGTTATCATAACAATGTCGAATAATCTCCGCGCTTAGCGACTTCAGGCACACTGTCAACATATGTTGCGCCTAAAATAGATTGAACAAATATATTCTTACGAGGGGAAAGTTTTTCCGACCCCATGTCGCATCATCCCAGGCTCGTCGTCGTCAATCACCGAAATTACAGAAAGGCAATGATTTAGAGCTCCGTCGCACGGCACGAGATAATTCGCGCTTTTCAAGCTACCCCCTCCGCCTTCCCTCCGCGCCAGTGGTGAAGCGCGATAATCGACTATCGATACTACCCCATTTGAAGCTATGCTAAAGAATCGATTGTTCGATGTTCGTTGCGAACGACCTGATAATCGACCTTTTTTCGTAGGTTTAAAGGGTGTACCAAGCGATACATCGCAAAACACTCTACGCCACTGCCATCTCGGCGACTTTCGGGGAAGCAAAAGGAGGCAAATTTGTCATTTTGTCCTACTTCGTGATCAGATATCGACTAAAGATGTTGGTTTGTCACATAGTGCTCGTGGGGGCTTCATTGAGGGTCCCAGGGCTGAACGGTCAGATCGCAATATCGTGTTTTCTGGGTCAAAATGCGAGACTTTTTTCACTGTACAGTTTTTATCTTTCAAAATAAGTTATGAGCTTTTTTTCCATTGGCTCGAATCTCTTGGAAACTAAACCCCGGAGAAATAGTGCCAATGACCATTTTTCCAGATTATAATGCGCCCGATGCGATACGTCGTCTCCCGCACGATAGAATGTAACTACATGTCAACGTTACCAAAGTTCCTTCCGCAAATTGAATTTTTCCGGAAGAAGTTCGAGCCTTCCTAACTGAAAAGGCCGCTGATTTTTCTCCTGATCTCATGCAAAAATCATAAAAATTTTGGACAAAAATTCACAGATAAATTTTTGTAGAAAAATTGAATTGTCCGCGTCAATTTTGCAAGCTTGGAATGGAGTTGTGCTCTTTCGCCCGGGCAGCGATAAATGATGCCCCTTAAATATCACATCTTCAGTTTTCAAAAAACCAAGAATTCTACTCTGATGGGCCCCCTCCCCCCTCCCAACCCGCTTCAACTTGTAATTTCAAAATTTTTGATGCAATCCGTTTTCAGGTGATTTTTTTTTGTTTTTTTGTTAAATTATTAGAAAATGAATTATTTCACTGAAATTTGTCACTCTTAGTGACGAAACAGCCTGACTAAATGTTGGTTTTGTTTGTTTGTTTCAGAAATGAAGAGGCTAAGGAGAGAAGTCGACAAGCGCAAGCTTTGGCCGAGCAGCTGGCCGCTGCCCTGCCCGATGACGCCAGAGAGTGCGGCATCTTCAAGTGCAGACCCTACGCTTTACAACAATTCGCCAGCGTCAAAGTAAGCCGCACCATAGTTATCAAGAACAATAACTTCGAAACTTTAAAAATACCAATTTCAATAACAATGTTTTTCACAGAATGAATGGAATTTCTGATTTAACGTAGTTAAAAAGATTGTCAACCATGTTTCAATGTAGATTTTACAGTAAAAAAAATGCTAAATTAACTGTACCTCCGTGGTTAAATTAGCTTTCCACTATTGTCGGACTTGTCGGACCTATTTTTTAACAATTTAATTGTTAAATCAGCAATCCATTTTTTCTGTGTTGTTATACTCATCCTGGCTTAAAAATAGTTTGTAAAAAATATTTTGCATAATCAAGTGTGTAACAATATTTAATCGAAGAAGAAAGTAATTGAAAAGGTTGACTTCAAAACGCATTTTTAGCCCTCTGAACGTTTTTGTAAAATATCGAAGGGCTCCCTCTGCAAAGTGCATCGCAAATTATCAGAATAATCAGAAAATAATCAGAAATTTTAACTTTAAAAACGCATTTTTAGTCCTCTGTGCGTCTCTTTGAAAACATCGAAGGATTCATCTTGCAACTTGCATTTGCAAATACGCAGAATAACCAGAAATGTTGACTTAAAAACGCATTTTTAGCTTTTTGAATTTTTCATTTAAAATATCGAAGGGTCCCGTCTGCAAATTGCATCGCAAATATTGTCTCCTCGAAAAAAAGAGTACCCATAAAAACACAAGCTATGCACTCAAATTGCAAATATTGCTTCCAAGGAAAAAGGACACTGGAAAAAAACACATTGGATCTAGAGTCCAGACTCTTGAAAACATTGACAAGAGAAAGGACTCTTGATTCAATCAGATTTAAGCTTAACTCAAAAGAAAGTCCGCTCAAACTAAGAGGCTTGGTTCTTGATTTAAGCTTAAATCTGATTGAATCAAGAGTCCTTTTTCTTGTCAATGTTTTCAAGAGTCTGGACTCTAGATCCAATGTGTTTTTTTCCAGTGAATATTTATAAAAAACACAAGCTGTGTGCTCAAATTGCCTAAGTAGACCCATCGTTTCCAAATAGTAAGTGTGAGATTTCAAGTCTTCCCAGTCGAACGCCCCCACCACCACCACCCCCCCCCCCCGTGTAAACGAACCCCATTATTCAAAGAATTCTGTTCCCATGCCTCATAGCACAAGATTGATCACCTGCGAAGCGTTCTCGAAGCACGTGCGCTCTGCGCAACGGGGGCGCTTTAATATTTTTTGCAATGCCCAAAAAAATGGTAGATTCTGTTGACGTCAGTTATGCAGATGTTATTACTTGGTGTTTCGTGATGATACATTTCACAACCGTTATTTGTGATCAGCTGAGTCGTAGAAATTCTTCATTATGCACCCATTCCCAAGCGAATCGTGAATCTTTCAACACGAAGCCCCTGCATAGAGAAGGCATACCACTATCAATACTCTTGAGTAGTGCTAGTATTTGAAGGCGCTTCTTTCACCTCGGCTGCGTTGATTATTGAGGCGTTGCGATGTTGCGGTTCAAATGGGCCGCGTTTAGCAGGAAGGAACGAAGCCACATCAGCTATTACCAAATTTAACTGGGCAATTTAATTTTATACAAGAGAACGTTTGAGCGGATTTCTTTGAAAATTTTAGGGAATTTGCTTCGTTCTATGCAGAAAATTCATTAGCACTTTCAAAAAAATCCGCACAACCGTTTTCATGTAAAAAATAAAATTGTCCAATTAAATCTGCTGATGTGGCTTGGCTCATTTCTGCTAATGCGGTCCAAATGAAGCTTCAATGGAACTTATCAAAATTTTTAAGAAATCTTGGGATTCCCATGTTTTAATAATCTTATTTGGACCACGTTAAGCAGAAAGGAACCAAGCCACATCAGCTATTACCAAATTTAATTGGGCACTTCAATTTTTTACACAAAGACGGTTGTGCGGATTTTTGTGCAAATTTCAGTGAATTTCCTGAATAGTATGAAGCAAATTTCCTAAAATTTTCAAAGGAATCCACAGAAGCGTTCTCATTTAAAAAGTTAAATTGCCCAGATAAATTTAGCAGTAGCTGATGTGGCTTGGTTCCTTTCTGCTAAACGCGGCCCATTTCTTATGTCTCCTTTTAATATGTTCGAACTAAGGTAATTTCTTATTCCATTTTTATTTTATTCGAGGCCTAACTCAAATTATCGTTTTTTTTTGTTTTTTTTGCAGGTTTTTGTTTTTCTTCTGTCCTTCTTAGTAACCTTGCAGCAAGGTCTCAGCTCAGGTTATATCAACTCTGTGATAACGACAATAGAAAAACGGTTTGAGATCCCCTCAAGTCTGTCCGGCCTCATTGCCTCAGCGTATGAAATTGGCAATGTCATAACTGTCATCTTCGTCAGTTATCTTGGATCTCGGAGACATATTCCTGTTTGGATTGCAATCGGTAAGAATAGCCATAGGCTTCAGTCAACTGTATCAATCCATTTTATTGGTGGAAAGGACCCGAAAATTACGTATACGTTAAGGGGAAGGGGGAATCCTGGAATTATTACCTCAGTGCATGAAAATGGCAATGTTATAACTGTCATCTTTGACAGTTATCTTGGATCTCTGAGATTATAAGTGTCATCTTTTTCAGTTATCTTGGATCTTGAAGACATATTCCTGTTTGGATTGCAATCAGTAAGAATAGTCTTCGACTTAAATCAACCGTATCAATCCATTTTCTTTGTAGAAAGGACTAGAAAATTATACATTAAGGGGAAGGGGGAAACCTGGAGGTATTGTGTCCCTTCATGCAATTTAGATTGAATAGTGAGCAATGAGGAGAAGCAATAATAATATGGAACTCACCCTTGGCCAGAGGTGGCCACTGAGCCACAAGCAGGGTGGCAAAATTTCATTAAGAGTAAAATCTTGAAATTTCACGTGAAATATCTCATGAAATTTCAGAAATTTATGAAAGATATTGAAACCTATCAGTTCCTTTTCATGTTTTGCAAAATGTAAAAATTGTGACTTTCTTCTATTTGCGTTTGTCTGAGTGCGGGTTGCATACTCTAGCCCCTGAAAAATACCAAATATTTCACAGCCTCGTGAAATTCAATGGAATATTTCATTGGAATATTTTTTAATGGAATATTAATTGAAATTTCCAGTCTTTCATTTCTTTCTTACGTTTCACGACACGAGGTCATAAGGTTGATTTTTTTTTTCCATGATGCCAAGTATTTGCAGTTACTGAACATGATAGGGGTTGACCTCCCATATTATTCCATATTATTCACCCTAGAAGTGCAAGAGAAAGGTGGAAGAAAGAAAAGAAGAAAGGGGGTTTGGAATCAGGAGGGCACTTTTACTGTGTCTGTGCTTTCAGTCTTGAAAACCAGGAATGTCAGGGAATTTGGAATGACTTGACTGACTGAGGAAAGTCACGAAAGGCAGGAAATTTTGCGAGGAGAGTGTCGGCTCAGCAACTTCAGCTAGTCCAATTTAAGAGAGCGCAAAAAACTTCTAAGTGCCTTGATACATGATTTCAATCTCCAGAAGTGGAAAAAAAGGATAAAATTTTAAATAAAAATTTTGTTCGAAGACCAGGAAAAGTCAGAGAATTTGAAAATTTTGTGTCGGAGAAAAGCGAAAGAAGTCAGGGAAAATTCAGGTATTCAGGAAGTAAATAAATTATAAGCTTTACCTGTTGCCCCAAGGTTAATACCCTGTTTTTCCCTCATATTTGACCTGTGACCTGTAGGTGATTAAATTTCCAAGTGGCCGTTTTAATAATTTGATCAGGTGAATTCGAAAAATTGAATTAATAGGCCAGCAACCTCTTTTTAGCCCAAGGAATTGTACTTTTCCCCAAATCAATAACTCAGTCTCCCAAAGCTTACATCATGTCTCAATCGCTTTTGTAAAAATTTACCTTTAAAAGTTCTGCTTTCTTTGTTTTTCTTTTTTTTTCAAATTTTTAATGTTTTCTTTAAATTTCATTTTTCAGGTGCTCTTATCATGGGAATTGGCTCCATTTTATTTATTCTACCGCACTTCATTGCAGAACCTTACTCAGGGGATTTAATGACCAACACCTCCAATGAAAACATCTGCAAGGTTGTTTCTGTCCGGGAACATGATCTAGGTTTCGGCCGACTTTCTTCAGGTATCTAAAAATTGTCCATCTCTGAAATTACCACTCCTCTACTTATGTTCTTACTTTCAAATACGTAAACTTCAAAACATCATAACTTTCTCCTGAGGCAAATACCTACATCTCTCATCTGATAGGTTTGCAGTTGTATACTTTTAAGTGTCATGCTCATATGACAGTTTTTCGTATCTGCACAAGGTTGCGTTTTCGCCTTTTATCAATCCTCGATTGCTATTGAACGGCAGCAGCACACCCGCTTGCTTATGGAAAGTAAACAATCGCCAACTTATTTGGCAGAAGCTCTACTTCCTTTCAATCTCATTTATTTAAAAGTGTGTTTTATAACTCTGATAAAGTCTTGAATCGGAGCAAGTTTGATTTTTAGGAAATGCCTTAATTCATCCCTTCCGGAAGAAGAAAATTATGGTGCTTGTAGTAATGTTCACTATTGATAGATCTCTTGCCTTGCCAACTATAGATTGAACATACTTTTCAAAAGTAGAAATGGCTTCAGTTTTTGTAATTAATGCAATTTTTCACTTGTCACTTTAGGTTTATCTTCCCCTCCGTTAGCGCCTCATAACAATTTGCGGGAAAACTGCATCCAAGGATCTCCGTCGACGACAGGTCCTGTTTTACTATTCCTCTTGGCTCAGCTTTTGCTCGGCTGTGGAGGGTCCCCGCTCTTTACCTTGGGAACAACTTACATAGACGACCATGTTCGGTCCGACTCCGCCTCATTGTATATAGGTATGATTTTTTTCTTTTTTCTAAATTGTACATTCATTGCTCCCTCTTTTCTGCAGACAGAACAAGTGACAGTTAACCTTGATCTGACTTAATTACCACTGTCAGTTTCCTCCCTTTGTTAGAACCAGCCGATATCTTTGAAGATGCATAAATGCAAGATACCCGAAAAGTTTTCAAAAGACTAGAAAGAACCAGGATAGGAAAAAAATTGTACTTTGTTCTAAAATATGAGGTCTAGTTTAGAAATCTTTGCTGTTAAACAAAAAGTGTTAAACAAAAGTCATTTGGGGAGGGAGCAACAAAACTGAAATGTTATTTTTTCTGCTTTAATAGACATTGTGTCAAAAATTCCTTTTGGATGTGTTTCCCAACACTTCAAATACTCAGAAGGAAATTGGGAGCTTTTGTGTCAAAATCTTTCCTAAGTCTAAGAATTTAAAATTCAATGAAACATGCCATCTATTACGAATAATTATTTTATAGCAAATACACAATATATGTATTTTCTTTAAAATTCTTCCTGAAAAAAAAAAAAAAAATTGTCAGTAATTTTCACGTATGAAAGGATTTTCCTCTTTTTCATTTACTTTTCGTATTAACGTTGTGTATCATTTTAAAGACCAAGTTTCAATTTGATGTTGCAGGTTGTATGTACAGTATGGCAGCTTTTGGACCTGTATTAGGATTCTTACTAGGAGCATACATGTTATCGTATCATATGGACTCCTTATCAAATGCGAAAATTTCAATTGGTATGTGAAAACCCTTTTTCTGAATCTTTTTTAGTATTTAAGTTATCACACAATCTTGAACAAAAATAATTCCATATTTCTAACACTTCATAACGGAGGCATTCTCAAACTATTAAAAACTACCTTTCTTTCAAAAGGAAATTAGACGATCACTTATTTCTTTTTGCTTTCGGGCGCTTGCGCTTTGATATTTTTTTACAAAAGTTATCAGAAGAGAGCAGCTTAATGAATATTTTGAATGAAATTCAGTGTTTAAAGATTTTAGCTCACTCATTTTTGGCTAAATTAATTCATGTGTTATCGGACAATCAGAGGTCCTTTAACGGAAGGAATCCATTCACGAAGGAGGTTTAAAAAATATCCCCGTGCAGGGTGTCTACAAGTCTGGAATTGCCGGAAAGCCCGGAAATAGTACTAATTTTCTAAGGGCGGTTCCCTTTTGATTTAAATAATGGAAAAGTTCAGAAATTCCACAAGAAGGTCTGAAATTTATTTCATTTTTTCTTTTTTTGTCGCAATTTGAGAGAGAAATTCAATTTTTTGAAATTTTGTCAAACGGAGGTACTGAAAATGTACTGAATCTTTCTATTAAAGAGGTACTGAATTTCTTTGAATGTACTGAAGTACTGATTTTTGGCCAGCCTGTTTTAGTAGACACCCTTTTTGTTCATTGTAGAGCCTATAAAGGTACTGTAAGATTATTTCTACTCAATAGAGCTCAATAAATTGACTTCTTGAGTAAATATTTTAAAATTATTTGTCAAGTTAAATACAAATTATGTTAGTAAATGAACCAATTATTAATGGCTCATGTTGACGGTTTATTTTCAGGTCCTGGAGATAAACACTGGGTCGGACTTTGGTGGGGCGGATTTCTCCTGTGCGGTGTAATGCTTATTCTCGTTGCAATTCCATTTTTCTCATTCCCAAAAGTTTTGACGGTAAGAATCTCAGAAATAATTGTTACTTACTTGTTTTAACTGAAATCGCAATATGAACATTCAAACATCTAAAAAGCACACATTTTGCTTTGGGCTTTATCTTTTTCAGTTGTGGCAAGGGGCTGTAGTCGTTTAATTTTAGGCAATGACATTAAAGTATTCAGTATCTTAATAACCAGAGTTATTAAAAAGAATTTAGAAGTAAATTTAAATAAAGTTTTTTAGTTAAATATGATATAAACTGTGTACAATATTATTTTTGCCATGATCAAAAAAGTTCGAAAGATTATTTCTGAGCTGGAATGCTCATAAAAAATTCACAAATAATGGTCAGTTATGAATTTGTTTTATTGTGTTTTTTTCTAAAGTACCATTAAAATGGAAGACAATCATTCTCTTTTAAAGATGAATAATTTATCCTACATCATTAAGTGAAAGATAAGTAAAATAAATCCTTGGGGAAAAAACTGTTGACAAATCGTCGTCTCCAACATGAAGGAACTTATTTTGTCTGTGCTGTTTCAGTATTCATGCGGATATTTTGAGTCTTAATGGGAGAACCATTCCTCAATTTTTTTGAGAATTTTAGTGTCTTCTCTTGCAACTCTCAACAAAAATCACTGTTTCAGACAAATTTATCTGACAATTCTCCCATAAAAGAAATAAAATTTCAGTAAGGAATACTGAAACAATGCAGTCAAGTTACGTTCCTTCTTGTAGGAGGCAACAAAATGTGTCCAGTTTTATTGACTTGTTGGAGTTATAGTAAAGCAAGAATAAAGTATCAAAGAATCAAAGAGAAGCGCTCTCTCTTTGTCTCTATACATTCTTTATTTAATCATAAGGCCATAGATACAGAATGTATTATATTAGAACACCTTCAAAACTTCAAATAAACACATTAACAACCATCATCACCTCTTTATTGTTAGATATTTGTCAATGTATGATTTCTTTTATCTTGCGTTGATTTTCATTGTCGAGCTAGTGTTTCAATGAATTTTCAAAATACCTAAAATCAAGTATCAGATCTCGAAATGACAATTTCAATTGTCTCCCATGAACAATTTAAGACCTTTTCAATTCATTTTATAGCTTAAAATTGTAATCAGGCTGGTAAATAATACATCATATTTACAAATTTTGCCCTCCAATTTTACAGCGTGAAAAAGAAAAAATCAGGTTGATGGCAAAATCCAGTATCGGGGTTGGCTGCGCACCAAAATCATCAGAAAGTGTCAGCAGTCCTACGTCTAATGTTGACACAGGATATGGGAAAGACATTAAAGGTATGTTCATCAGTTTCTTTTATGTATCACAGATTCGTCATCCTGCGCGTATCAAATCAAAATTTCCTGGGAATCGTCAAGTGAACTTCAATTTTGGCAACACTGGGACTTTCAATGCAAATCTTACTCAAAACTGGTTTTACTCAAAACCACCTTGTATACAACTACAATGCTAAAGTGCTCCATGCTCCTATGGTGCCATGTTTGGCTAGTAAAGGCAACTCTATCAACTGATGTCTGTCTACAGAAAATTACATGGGTACATTGACAACAAACTATCATCAAACCCAGGGTTTAAACATTTTATTTTGACCCTTGGTCTGGAGTTGTTTTAACTGGTCACCAAAGTTTGCCCTTTTTGGCATTTTGATGGCTAAAATGAAAATTGTGTATTTCCATTTAGAGCGTTTCAAAGTATTTAATTAAGTTATATATTTTGAAAAGATCATCAACCATAATATCTCCTCAAAATTTTCTGTCAAAATTTATTAAATAATTGAAAGAAATTCACCAAAAATGTCCAGTAAATTGTTTGTGTTCGTTAAAAAAAATGAACCACAAACAGATATTAAATTTTCAATCAGAGGTTTGCATTTCCGACTTCAGCCATCGATGTTATCTCAAAGCTATAGGAACAAATAAGTAAAAAGAAGTTAAGATGCAACGTGTCAAGTATTGTTTTACCCAATTTCTTTCTAGTGTGAAGTTAGATGATCTTTGCATTTACAGTGTAAAATTACCGTATTTAAGAGACCACTGTACAATGAGGATTTTATTTTTAAAATTGGTACATGAGCCATGCACATGACTATTATACAGGTCATACATTGTGCCATGTCATACAGGACATGCAGGTGATATATCAACAGTGAAAGTACCAAATGACTTATCCCCGTTTGCGACGCTGTACTTCCTGTTATATTTCATTTTTTAAATAAAAAAAATAAAATAGGAGCGGAGATTTTTAAGCACTCCAAACGAGACACGTGGTCTGGTAGTTTCACTCTAGGTGGATAGGCACATGATGGGTGTAGATACCTGATAAGATAAGATGTAACAAAAATCTTAAGTCTTTTAAGTCAAATTATTGTAAGTCTAGAGCAAAAATCTTTGTTAATTGATTTCAATACTATGATAAAGAAGAAAAAGAACACTTAGCTAGTTTATTGTTGTTAGTATAAATGGTTTTTTTTTTGTTTCAGACATTCCTCGATCGATGTGGAGATTAATGTGCAATCCTGTTTATGTTGTAACTTGTCTCGCAGCTTGTATGGAACTGGTCATAGTCTCTGGGTTCGTTGTGTTTCTACCAAAATATCTGGAGACCCAGTTTAGTCTGAGCAAAAGCCAAGCTAGCATTTTCACAGGTAAGGCCAGGTTTTTCTCAAATATATGGATGTAGGTCGCCAGAAAGTGAACGTAATCTTTAATTTTGATTTTAGCTACGTTCTCTTTAAACTGAATTAAGTAATATGTTTCTATTTTAAATTTATTTAGTTTAAAGGTCACCCTTTACTTTTAGCTTTGTATAAAATTGTATAATATATGTAGGTACATCGAAAAGAAAAAGCAAAATTTATTTACTTGTGTGAAATAGCGATTTTGATTAATTTTCTTTTTATTATTTCAACACCAACATTTTAGTTAAAATCTAACCTTTTCGACCTTTTTCAATATCCTGACTGAGGCAGATCCGGCCATCTTCTCTGTTTTTTCCCATATGCAACAGTGGTTATGACTCAATTTTCTTAATTTTCCAGTATTAAGGTATTTTTTTGTGAATGTTCACAGAATTAGCATAGTGCTGTATCATTCTTATTATATTGCTAATTTTCTCATGAATTGTATGTATCAAATTTTAAATAAATTATAATTCAGTTAGAAACTGAAACTTATAGTCAACTTAGAGATAGATTTTAAGCATTGAAATTGTTCATCAATAAAACATTGATTCGTTCCTAATTTTTCAGGGTCTATCGCGATTCCAGGAGCTTGTATTGGCATATTCTTTGGAGGCTGCCTACTCAAGCGGCTAGAATTGAAACCAAAAGGTGCTGTCCAGTTTGTTCTGATATCGAACATCATCTGCCTTACTTGCAATGGTTTTTTGTTTTTCTTGGGTTGCGACAATGTGAAAATGGCAGGCACAACAATTCCATACAGTAATAGGTAAGAGCTTCAATAGCGTTTCTGCTATTTATTGATTTCGTTGAATTTTGAAATGGAGCTTACCCACCAGATTTGTCCAGAAACTATTTAACGGTTTAATGGAATTTGTTTTTGAAGTTAATTCTTTTTCTTGAGGAATTTTCATTAAGTGTTCACCTTATGTCATTTTTAATTCTTGATCCGTTTGTTTCCCCAAAAATTATCATTATTCGTTAGGTGCGGAATAAGTTGGCCAACTTTAAAGGCGAGTTTTAGTCCAGGTCAAAAATTAAGATCTCTATGATTTCTTTGATTATAAGAAATTTCTTCTTTTCAAAAACTGAAAAAAAGTTTGAGGTTGTTTTCTTTCTATAATCAAAAAGTAAGTCATTTTGAAATTTTGTTCGTAAAGACCGGATGTAAATATCTTTTTTGATTTGGGAGGTATTGAGATTCAAAACTTTGACTCCCATTACTCATTCCTCCAAAATTTTTGGTGGTCTGAAACTTTGGTAAAAGGAGAGCTCAGATTGAAGTAATCAAGAGACAGAATCGGAAAGAAATTCAAAGAGGAAGGGGGATACAAGTCGTTTTCGCATTAAGCTCTTTTGGTGAACAAGAAATGATAAACAAGAATGAACCATTAAAAATTTACTTAAAATGAACATATTTTGTTTTAAAATATTCTCCACTGATAATTACTAGCGGTTACCCTGTAACTCAATTTTTGTGCATGTGATCTACTATAATGTGATGACGTTTTTCTAAAAAAAAAAAGAAAATCAATGTTTTGTAATTATATTTTTCTCTTGTATTTTATAGCTCAAAACTAGAACCATTCCAAGTGAACTTAACTGCCGCTTGTAATTTTGGTTGCGAGTGTCCAATGACAGATGTAGAACCGGTGTGTGGGAATAACGGCTTAACATACTTCAGCCCGTGTCATGCTGGATGTACAGCCTTATCTTCACGCTCCAATTATACCAATTGTGCCTGTAAGCATTTTTCCTTTTCGTCCTTTCTCTAGAAGGTTCCATCAAGGAAATTTTTTTCAAACTTAATCTCATTTGAAAAGGGATTTTGCATAAATATTCTAAGAATGACTTTTTGTCGCAAAATATATTATCAGACAATACAAATGATTCATAGTTTCAATTAAAATTTTAATATTGCCTTTCAGTGATCGAAATGAGAGTATATGCTTGATGCGATACTTTAAAAAAAAGTCTGCAGTGCTGTTGAATATGAGTTAGATTTGAAAGTTTAAATTTAGTACGAATATGCCTTCAAAAGTCAACTAATGAAAAACTATATTTTTAAACTCATTTGTCTAAATGATGACTTCAGTTTTTTCAGTGGATATTTCTACTGTAATCAGAGCTCTTGGACGATTTCTTGGTTTGAAAACTACTATAATTCTAAACTCGGACAGAGTGCAACTCCCCCCTCCCCCAAATGTACCATATCAATGGCCTAAGTGCAAAACCATTTATCTCTGTTATGGTGTTTCATAATTTCTGCTCCCATACTATTTTTTCAAAAACAAACAAGTCAATTTTATAGCTTGAAATTTATACTTAGAATACTGCTATCAGTCAAGTGAAGGAAATTTTATCAATTTAAGTTGACTAGTTTTCTAGAGATGAAATAAAGTGTAATATGAAGTCGGCAAAATCGCAAGAAAATATTCGTGTTTTGCTGGAAACCCCAAGCAGATTTTTGTTGTTTACTTTGTTGCATTTTGTTTTCCGTTACTGAATCTCATTTTTTAATTTTCTTTTTCAGGTATCCATGGAAACATGAGTCGAGCTGCTGATTTTGCTGAAGTAACTGTTGTGCCTGTTGCGACTGCAGGCCCTTGTAATTCCTCCTGTCGAACAATTTTCCCGTTTCTAATTTTACTGTTTTTCATGACTTTTGTTGTTGCGGTCACTCAAATGCCTCTATTAATGATAGTTCTAAGGTGAGGAACTGAAACTTTTGAATAATAAAAGTTCTTAAAGATAGCGCAAGATCTAAAATGGCGAAAGTACATTTAGAACCTTTTCACAGATTCACATATTTACGACAGAACTTAAAGCTTCTTAATAGAGTGATACTATGATTTGTTATATAATTAAGTATTGATAGCTAAAGATTCTCACTCTTTATCGTGAGTCAGTATGTGAATATTTAAAGCAAAAATATTCATAAGTTTTCTTGAAAATTAACATTTTACTAGCTGCTCCCGCCCTCCACAGCTAGCATTGGTGGCGCAGTAGCTTAATTGGAATCGGAGCAATTAGTTGAATCTATTTAATAATGATGAATAAAATATCCGTAACAATACGTGTTGTTAGCAATACGCAATACTGCAGTTAATAAGTCAGGGTCAGTCAAGCCGCAGAGAATAAGATGCCAGGATATCAAGAAGCTGTGAAGCGGAGCAGCCGAGGGATTGCAGAGGAATGTGGGTAGCGAGTGACGAACAACGCTGTGACCCAAACCTCCTTCTTGGAGGGAGGAAAGCTATACGAAAGAAAACGGAGATTGCCGAAAGAACGTATTGGGAGGGGTGGCTGAGACCGTAGAGGGGGGGGGGTACCTAGGGACGGGCAAGCAGGTAGCGGCTGGACGACCGCTCGAAACAGCTGAACTTTACTCGTCGATAAAAGTAAGAAAATTTTAGAAAATTGAAAAAACAATTGCAGCCTGCAAATCCACAGATCAGAAGCTTTCATTTAAAACAAAAATCATGCAAATCGGTCCGGTGGTTCTCTCAAAGTTAATGTCCCAAAATTCGGACTTTAGTCTGAATCAATGGGAGAAAATTCGAGCCTAGCTAAACTTCACTCGTCGATGAAAGGAAAAAAAATTTGAGAAAATCGTAAAAACGACCACAGCCTGCAAATCTACAGATCAGAGGCTTTCATTTAAAACAAAAATCATGCAAATCGTTCCGGTGGTTCTCTCAAAGTTAACGTCCAGAGATTCGGACCTCCGTTTTAATACATTGGAGAAAATTTGAGAAAATTATAGGAGAAAATTTGAAAAAGTCGGAAAACAAATTACAGCCTGCAAATCTACAGCTCAGGGGCTTTCATTTAAACAAAAGATCAGGCAAATTGGTCCGGTGGTTCTCTCAAAGTTAACGCGCAAAGATTCGGAACTTTGCATTTTAATATATAGGATTGAAATTTTACAAAAGGTAAATGCTCTTATTTTTCCTTAGCACAGCAGTAATGCTGTTGTTTGAAAAATTCAGCCTAATCGACAAAGCTCACCGTTTTAAAAATGTGCAGTTAGAAGAACGAAGAGCATAATTCTAGAAAAACAGATACAGTTTAAATCAAAATGTTAAAATAAAATTTAACTCAGCGTTTTGTTTTGGTTTTTTTTTTAGATCTGTCAATGAAGAAGAAAGATCATTCGCTTTGGGCATGCAGTTTGTAATTTTCCGGCTTTTCGGCTACATTCCAGCTCCCATTTTATTTGGTAATTTAATTGACTCGACCTGCTTGCTATGGAAATCAACGTGTGGCGAGAAAGGTGGCAGGTGTCTATTGTATGACATAGAACAATTTAGATACAGGTGGGTATCATTTTTTTCATTCAGCTTAAAATAAACGAATAACTTTTTTTTCCTTTATATAATCTCTTATTAAAACTTTTTTCCTTCAGTTTCTTCTTTTTTTAAATAATCATTTGGTTTGCAAGTTTTAGTAAATTTTGCAAGCAAATTTTACACTATGACAACTTTTTCCTGCATTAAATTACATTCTACTTGCAGTGCAATTTTTTCAATGCTTGGAGAAAACAGTCAAGCCAAGAACTGTACATAGAAAACAAAAAAATTAACAATCTCGAAATGTTGAATTCGATTTTCGCTGTCGAATTTCGAGATATTTTACATGATTTTTTTCAAAATCTCCTAAGTACGACAAGCTTTTAAAATTGAACTTTCTGTATGTCAAAGTCTAGGATATCGAGGGTAAAAAGTGAATTTCTTGACATATTTACCTGCATTTTCTTACGGAGATATAGAACTGTCACTTTGCCCTTCCCGACATTGGACACTGAGCTGCGTGCGGTTATCATTTGTAGAATTTTTATTTCTTTTTATCGGTCTCATGTTTCTGGCCTGTGTGGAGACAAAAGTTGCCTTTGATTGACAATCAGATATTGCAACATTGTCATTGGATAGGTAATACTTTTGGAAATGCTGAAAAATTTACCTTTCAACCTCTATTTTCTTGCAAGTGACCCACAAAATGTTCAATTACTGAAAGTATCGTGCTCAGAAGGTTTTAAAGAACATCATTGCAACTAATAACCAAATTAAGGCTGTGCGGAATCTCTTGGTTTTCCGTGCAGGGTCCTGCCCTGCAGAAAAAAAAAAGATGAATATGCTTTGTAATGATTTTAAATTATTTGTCGCTTTTTCATCAGTCATTTTTTAAAGTAAAGACCTCTTTTGAAGTATTCATACTTTCATTTTGAAGCATCGTTGTACTTACGTAATATTTGCTCAAAGTCACAACTACCCAGTCCAGCCCTTGAGGTTAAAAAACAAACGGCTGTCTGAAAGTCAATTTGATTTAATTGGAATTTTTATTTCCTATCTTTGTCAGGACCCATAATATTTAATTCTGATTCTTTTCTGCCCGGTCTTTCTGGCACGCTAGAAGAATGTTAAAAAAACTTTGTTTACGAGTCTTACACAACTTAATTCCTCTTAATGACAGGTACGTTGGACTGTGCATCAGTATCAAAGCCCTTGCCTTGGCTCTATTCATATTGGATTGGTGGCTGATCAGGCGGAGGAAGCATTTGGAACAAGCCGCAACAGTCCTACCAGTTCATCCGTTAGTGCATACGGGGTCTATCATCAGTCTTGATAAACGTAAGTTATCTGCCTCATCCGTTATCTACCCTATCCGTTATCTACCTTATCCATTATCATTATCTTGAATTTTCTTTCATGCAAGTACACTTTTTTTCTCAAAAGAAAATCAAAAGCATCACAAACTAAAATGCATATTTTTCTGCGTTTATATTTGGTTTTTGACTTTTTTGACTGGTAATTTATCTAATAATACCTCTATGACTTGTCTCAGGCTCTTCACTTGATTGAAAATTTTTCTTTCATACTGTCAGGGAGAAAGAATTCCCTTTAAGATATTTCTAATTTACCTCAAATCAGTAATCTTTGATAAATCGATAAGAATTGTATTCATTATGTCTGTGTTTCTCTAATTATTTTAGGATTTTACTCTTCCTTGCCTAATAATTTCCCTTGATGATTTCAGTATTTGAGGAGAAACCGCCTGTTCTCTCATCATCAAGTACGCAAAGCGAGATGAGCGAAAGCCGCGAAGCATCTCTTCAGCCAGACTCAACCGTGCGTAAAAGTGGCTCGCGAGGGCGCCAAGTCATTTTGCGAAACTCAGTTGTGCAAACATGAAAATGTTGGAACGGCGCGACGAAAAGCGCCGTTGAACTTGTGATATGATCAATGTGATAGCAGATATTCAAGTATCGTTAACTTGGGAAGATTTAAGCAAACTGTATGTATACTCTTTGTCCTTTGATGCAAGGTGCACCGTTTGCCGCTTGCCGAGGGACTTTGAGTTGACGTCGCGCTAAAGATTGCGTGATAATTGCAACCCGTGACTTATTAGCCAGATTTTTTTGGCTGCTAGTATATATTTGACGCTGAGTTGGATGATTCCAAGAACTGTCGGCTCACTTAGGTTAGGTTCAGAGTCTTGTATTACGAAAATTTTGTGTCTTATTTAGTAGTTGTAATTATTTTGGTGCCACACTAGTACTTTTATCGTTGATAAGGAAATTATATTTTTATTAACTGATAGTTAATGTGCAACAGCAGCTGAAGTTAAAGTGACAAGGGTAGTTTTATGTTGGATAAAATTTTGACTGCAGAACAATTTTCTTACAATGGGCCTGTTGCAAACTTTTGCTAGAGCAAAAATAAGAGTTGTTTCTTATAGCTAATGCCTCAAAAATCACGATGAGCGCATCGGCAAAGTCTGAAATGCACTCATAACTTCACAGTCTGCGTAAGAAATTTGCGGTTTTTTGAGCTTCCCGCTTCAAAAACGATACTACAACACAGGTGAACATTTTGTAAGAGGAGTCGCTCCATCGTCGGCAATAATCATCATGGCCGACGCCAATCCGCCGAAACACGTTTGATGGGACGAGATATAACACCTGAACTGGATTAGACCGGATAACAATCGGTGTGTTAACGTTCATATTTTCCACGCCCGAATTGATTGACCTTGAACTCTTCTCGAATCACGCACGGAACTGCGAGCAAGCGTCGGCCATGATGAATATCGCCGACGATGGAGCGACTCCTCTAACAAAATGTTCACCTGTGCCGTAGTATCGTTTTTGAAGCGGGAAGCTTAAAAAAACGCAAATTTCTTACGCAGATTGTGAAGTTATGAGTGCATTTCAGACTTTGCCGATGCGCTCATCGTGATTTTTGAGGCATTATCTACAAGAAACAACTCTTATTTTTGCTCTAGCAAAAGTTTGCAACAGGCCCATTGTAAATTTTGTTTTTAATGTAGGTTTTTTAAGTGTCAGATATTTGCCAATTTTACGAAAGGAAGGTAAATAAACCTAAAACTTTTTCAGAGAATGAACTTCAGAATCACTCTGGAAACTTTTGAAATGGGTGAAACCCAAACACTGTAAGACGCAGACTTGTGATAAGAGATATGGTGACTTGAAAAAATAAGTTCAGATCTAAGTACAAGTGAGCTCTCTTTCAGAAGATGGTTCATGATTTTTCTTTGTTTGCAATTGAACTGGTGTCTTCTAGACAGGCGTAAGTCCAAAAAGTCATGAGTCCTTGCTTTTGTTAATTATGTAGGATGCTAGAGCTCATGAATTCCTGGATTTATGCCTGTCTTACAGACACAGATTCAGTTGAGAGGAAGTTTTAACATTCAAATGTCTTTAAAGGAGATTACATATTATGTATTCTTAAAGATAGTTTCAAGGAAACATTTACTCACTAAATCATAGTAATTACTACACATTGGTTTTTAAAACTCATCTCACTGATTAGGGATGTTCGGTTTTGAGCTGTAGTTTTAGCTGCATTGTGCCAAAAAGATTGATCTTTCACAGTCTGCTTACTAAAATACAATATTCTCTTAATCCGTAGATACTTTATTATTTAAACATAACGCAAAGGTAATCACTGTTAATACAAACAATGTGTGCTCACCAAAATTTCTGAGGCTCATAGAAGACTATTGTTGAAGCATTAAAACTGTCTCTAAGTTAAACCAAAATCCACCCAGCATTTTTACAAAACTTTTTGCAGTCAAACTTTTATCCGCTAAATTATAATGTTGATAGTCTGAGCTTTTAACTCTGTAGAATTATTTTCAACTCTCGTAGTGATCACTGCTTTCACCCTCTCTTCTCTGAATTCTAGTTTCTTTAGAAGTGGCACTACGTTTTAATTTGCTGTAAAAAATGTTGAATAACTGCAAATCGAATCAAAACTAGTATTTTTTGGTCTGATACTCGTTATAAAGGGCCAATCATTTTGCCTGTAATCGCCTGTGATGTTGGATCTGAGTATTATTTTGGAGTGACAAGGAACGTATAGTTCTTTATTACTTGGGTCACTTTTGTAGCTCTTTCTCATTTTTCTTAAACCACCAAAAAGAATTTTTTCAAGTAATCCTCTCTGTGTTATTTTCCATAGCAGCTACATGAATCTCTTTAACAAAATTATTAGGTCTTCAGCTACTCATAATTGAAGGGAAATAAAGTATTTGCGAAAATGCTGCTGCAACATTAATTTCAGCAGTAACGTTGTGACAACGTTTTTGCAATATCTTTCTATCCGAATGGATTACCTTTTGCTGAATGCAGGAAAAATAGTCCCCTCAAAACTTTGCTGGCAGAAAAATAAAGAACCATAATCAAATTTTTCAGATTATAACTCTCATTTTATAGAATATTCTTAATCTCAGGAAAACTCATGAAAGACACAGAAAATCGCTTGGGAAAATTCCAGAGACGGCAGGTCAAGTGAGAGTAAATAACAGTGACGAAAACTAATTTTTAGGCACCGCAGTACTGACATGGGTGGAAACCTTGCTGCGGTCTACATTGAGACCTCGGTGAATTTCTTTGAAGGAATAATCAGGTGTTTTTGGGTCAATTTTTTCGCCAGTTTTTATATTATCTTTTCATGTATTGATTGTCAACTCTTTCTAAGTATTGACCCTAAGGTATCAAGAAATTATGATCGTTTTTAATGAAGGAAGTGCAAGAAAAAATAGACTGTCTTTTCACACATTGAACTAGATGATTAAATTCAGAGCAAACTGACCGTCGGTTTTGGGGTTTGATATTTATGTGTCCTGATTTCTAAATGAATCTGAGATGTTCTCTAAAAAAACACAAATGAAGTTCGGTGAATTTAGATCCGTTATTAAAGAAACCCGTACTGTTGCACTGTGTTTGTTATGAGTTTGATCATCTAACTATGGTTGAATTATCTCAGACGACTTTTTAACAGTGAGTTTTTGTAACACCCCCCCCCCCCCCCCAATCTTTAATTAGAGAAGAGCTTGTAAATAATTTTGCACGAGTACTTAAAATTTTCCGTATTATAAGTAGCACTCATGTCCTTACGGATATTTTTTTCTATTCATGAACCCCACGTCCATGTTAAGCTTATCCTCTTTCTTCGTATGTTTCTAGCCTTTGCTCTCTTTTACTTTTAAAAAGTTTTGTAAAGATTACTCAGTCTCGGGACAATATTTTTAACCACCAAGTAAACATTGTACTTATGTATTGCTCTCTATTGGGTATTGCTTTTACGTTGGAGTATTTTCTGCGGTTCAATATCAAGTACATAGTAAAGTAATCCTATAATTTTTGAGCGTCTTTTACGGAAATGAACTGAAAATTATGCGTCTCCACAAATGAATTATTTTAAGGTCATCTTTGTTTTATCTGTTAATCGAAGCATTATCTCCAAGTAGCCTGATGATATTTTATTTTTTAAAGTCATATTGCACGCCGGATATTAGATGTAAAATTTTAACGGAAGTATCTTTTCTGCACAACCCGACTCAGTTTCCATTGAAGGACTAAGATAACTATGAGTAACCTGTGACACAACAAGGAGAAGAACAATGTTAAACTATAGGAAACACAGCTTAAGTAGGTAAAAAAAAAAACTCGGAACTTTTCGGCTGTCAGTGCAGTCATTATCACTCGTATGAAATTAAACAAATTCAAAAACATAAATCGACCAAAATAATTTCTGATAATTCAAGTTTATTTAATTTTTGTTTGATTATGTATTGAATGCATAATCAGCCAAAACCTTGTGGGTTCTTTTTACCTCTTTTTGCCTTGTTTCCCACATTTTAGCATTGTTCTTCACCTTTGTTTTTAACTGCACAGTCTATCCAACAGTTAGCTGTAGGTTGCTTGGGAGCACTTCAAACCTAGAACCTCTTCAAGTTTCGTTAACCTGCTAGACTGTTTGATGTACTGTGTTCAGTTGAAAACGTATCTCTAGAGAATGCTCAAGAGTGATTGGTGTAGAAAAGGTACTTTCTCTATCACATTCAATGCTTTGATAGTTTGAAAACTCTGCTCTGCTGTCTTTTGATGTTTTATAATTTGGATTCTCAAGAATTCGTCAAACCAGCTCTGGTTCAAGTCATCAATTTAGCGAAACTGATGAAAGATGTAATACTCAGATAGAAATCAGTTAAAGGAACCAATGTCTTAAAATTTTATTCCTCCATCAAGCTGAATGCCAAAAGTACACCTTAATCCTATTTTCCATAGTCTAAATTTCTTTCTGAACTGTAATTTTTTTATTGGAAACGACAAAGGACTTTTTGCGCCGAAAACTTCCATTAGATATGTTTTGTCCTCAGAGTGGATTGATTTGCTCCCAATGCCTTGGGTCCATTCACTCTGATCAGCGTAATCACCTAACTGTACCAAAATATCTCTTATCAACGGGGAAACTGCAAAAGTGCGTATCTCGGTTGCTGTGTTTCAAAATCTCCTCTCCTACTTTATTTCCTCAAAGGAGACAGAACCACCATCATGACTTACAAATTTCACAAAATATTCCTTACATAGATAAAATAAATCACCACAGTTTTCAAGAAATTACGTTCAGTAGTTTTTGATGTAGGAAATGAAGTATGGCATTAAGTCTGCAATGATGCCAGCCAATGTACATTTCTGCAGTTTCACCATTGTATTTCCCTTAATCGCTGTCCAGGACGCCATCCATCCTTGTGCAACCATTTAGAAAAATTTAATCTTCGATTGTAAAAATTTTCTCTTGAATCGTCGAAGACTCAATCATCGATCAAAAAAGATATTGATCAAAATTTATGTTCATTCGTTGATACAAGTTGGTATCTGTAACGATATTCAATCCAAGTGAGGTTTTAACACTATCAAGATAGCTGAGTAGTTTTATTCAAATCGTTCATCTGGCAATGAGCTATTTAGTTTCAATATTCTGTCACAAAGCCTCTTGATGGCTCAACTCTGAAAGCAAGCGTCTCAGTAATCTCAATTTATTCAGGAAAGCAACAAAAACGAACATGCTTTCCATTTAGGCAAGAGGGATAGTGTCAATCCGCCAGTGACCATTTTTTTTGTATACAACAATGAGTAGCGCTCTTTGTCTCACTGCTCTAAAGCTGTCTCAATGCAACACAATGTGAGCTAATTGTTTTCAGAGACGAGCCATTGTCATCGCAAACTAGTCAGTCAGATCCTTGTACTTAAAAGTAGGACTTTGCTATGATTATTTTAAAGTCACCTGAATTTTATTAAACACTTCCACATCATTTCATTCCATCCGTTTGAAATTGGAATCAAACTCACCCCATATAGTCTTATCCCATGTAAGTCACTAGTCAGTTTTTGCTATCTCTAGTAGCTGTTTTAGTAGAAATGTATTCTTTTTGTTTAATTCTCTTAGCTTTATTCTTCTTTTTTTTCTTTTTCTTTTCTTTTTTTATGTCACGTTTTTAAATCTATTTTCGTCTATGAATCAGGGAATCTTAGTTTCAATTTCTGTAGTAATAAAGCAAATAACCCTATTCCTGTCCCTTTGAAAATCATTCAATCTCATTTCCAGGTATTATTTTTTATCAACAGAATCATGTCGCAGTCCCTATGAGCTTCACCTGTCCATAGATACTTAAAACTACATTGCAACATCAATTCTGATAAACTGATTTGATAAAAAAAAAATGTATTTCTAGTAACGTTTGCGGTATGACTATGAGACAAATAAAAACAGCGCATTTCTTGAGCACAAAGGTCAAAAGAGGGTAATTTTAATTTTGATCAAAGGTTTTTATTTCTTTGCGTCGATAGTTTAAATTGAAGTAAACAAGTGCGTTTTTGAAGTAAAATTTGGTGAAACTTAAATGTTGACCATGTTGCAAACTAATATGAAGCTTTTTGTTCCTCTGAAGTATCATGACTAACACTTAACTTTTGACAAAGTATAAATTATTTATCTATTTTTTATGATTTTGAGAAATCAAGTTTTCTTAAAATTTTGGATTTATTAAATAATTCAAGAAATATTCCTGAACGTCAAAGGTTACTTTATCTTCTGACGGGGCTTGAAGGCCTTGAAGGCTTGAAGGACTTGAAGGTCTGAAAAATTAGCAATAGTCGGGAAATTTTATGCTGAAGACTGATAAAATAACCAGCGGTTTCCGCACTATCAAATTAAGTTTCAGTGAATAGCGGAATAATTTTCAAAAAGGAATCGCAATTTCAGTCAAGTGAATGATTGATACTTGATAAATTAGACGATTTCTGTCATTTACAGTAAAAACAATGCCGAAAATTTATCATTGCCAGTTCTGTACAAGCAAATTTTATAAATGAAAAAGTCAGAAAATTTCGATTATTTTAGTCAGGGAAACCAAGACTGGAAATTTTTTCCTCCAAGTCTGTAGACACCCTGTTTTGAATATTCACTGCTCCTCAATCTGCAAAAAGCTGGGTGCTTATCATGTTATCTAAGAGGAACAAAGAGCGTCAAGTCTTGGATTTTGATCTTAACTTTTGAACAACGGACTCCAAAGGCATTTTTTCAGCTTCATTTTTAACCTATCTGCGCCGAGAAATATACCATGATCAGTTCTATGACTCATGATCTCAATTTTGCACATATTTATGACCAATTTTAAAAGAGAACGAAAAAGAGCAAAAAACTTGAAAATGTAACGTCTCCTGAATGTAATATGATTCTAATATTGCAAAATTTTCTTGCATAAATTTACTTCCGCCAGGAAATTGTCAAGAAATTTTAACTGGAAATGTCTTCGATTTTTCCTCTAATCACATGCTGGATGTAACAAAATTTTGGTATAGAAAAGCATAATCTAATTCCTGTTAAAAACTTAATGCCATGAGCCAATTTTGCAATCTTGGAATAGAGTTACATTCTTTTGTTAGGAAAACTGATCTATGCCAAATGCATTTGTATGAATTTAACTTTTCAATTTGTGTTATTCACAGAATATGTGTGATTTCTGAAATTACTTGTAAAATTTTTCCTAGTGTCTCAATTTGTCTTTATCTCATTATGATAATAATGTCGCCACAGGAGTTAAAATATGTTTCTTCAGAATGTTTGCAATCTCGTTATGTTATACAGTCCAATTCAGTACTTAGTGGCATTTTAGTAATTAATTTGGCTATGTGTGTGTCTTTTACACTTATCAATAAGTTTTGATACTATGATGTGGGTTGTCTAAATGAAAAAAGCTCGTAATGAGAACTAAGCACCAGTAAAAAAGTGTCATGAATTTACTCCAAAACGTAATTTCAATGTGAGCTCTACAATCGAGTGTAATTCTAATGAAAAAAAGGGTCAGTAACATGGGTCTCAGAATCACGTTTCGCTGTTAAAGTAGAGTGACTATCTGGAAGTAAAAACATCAATTTGGACATTCGATTGCTGTGTCTCTTTCAACTTTCCCTCCTCTTGGCAGTATTAAAATTTTTTTGATTCACAATTAAAATTATAACGGAAACAAAAGAGCTCAGCTTCTTATATTTTTTGAAAAACATACTTCGAAAAGGCTTTGGCCATACATTTCAAGGTTTGCCAATGATATTGTTTCACTAATCATTGCAGTTAATCTTTCTTCCTCTTCTTCATATTATTACAAAATTACCTTGAAATTTTTTCTCGAGCCACTCTGACAATGAGACCTTTTTAATTAAATTAAATTAGGGAGGGAATAAAATGTACACTTTAAAGAATCCCCCCTCCCCCCCCAGTCAAAATTACGTAAAGCAATGTAAACTTCAGATCAATTTGTAGTTTTATTCTCAAGGACTATATTAATTTGTTGCTAAAAAATTGGGCCCAGTTTTGAAACAGGGAATTCATATTATTTCTAAGCCCCTGAAAAGGAGAATTTTTTTTCTGTCCGTGTGTTATGTAAATAACTCTGTAATTACAAAAATGTGAGGCACAGCTGTGCTACTTTGCATCAGGAAAATTCAAGCTTTAATTTGGAAGAAATTTCTTTTGATCTAATTAATCGATGTATTTTACCGTTAAATGGTCCTCAAGGTGCAATTTGTTTTTGATCATATTTCTCTATCCAGTCAGTGTCTGTTGGTGTATCATTTGTCTTTTTATTTATTGTTTTCATCTATCAATGTCAATTTTCAGTGCTCTATCATCGTCGAATCTTTGATGCATTACTCTTAAGTTTGTGAAAAATTGAAACTATAAATACTGTAATATCTATTTTTATCAAATAAAATCTTTCTATCTCTGTTAAGTAAAACTTTGTCTTGGTTTTTGTCATGCATCGTCTCATCTATATTACGATAAGATGGATTTATTATCATTTATCAGAATTACCTCAGTATGTTTTACACAAACTAATTGCGGTGGATGCACGGGTCGTAAGACAGTATGTTGGAGTTTTTCAGCCAACTTGTATTGAGGTATCAGCTTCATGTTGAATTTTTAAAGCACATTGGCAAACAAATTCCAACATACTGTCAGTATGTTTCATCTTTCACCGAAGTACCAGTCCATTGTTTTCAGTTGTCAGAATAATTTTAAAATCGAAAGAAATTTTGTAATAATTTTTCATTAAAGGTATTAAATGGACCGAGTTTGTCAGATAGGAACCAACCCACATTAAGTTGAAACGGAGAAAAAGATGTTTGAAGTTTTATTTCTGTTTAAGGCTTATTTTAGGAAATGAACTTAAGCCCCTCTTTGCACAAATTAATTTCTGTTTTTTGACTTTCAGTTTTCGGCAGGAGAAAACATTTGGCTAGTGGAACTCTAAAACATTTTTAACTAAATTTTTTCGAAAAAGTGGGTTGGTACCTTTCTGATAGACTTGATCCAAATGTGCATTCCTACCCTTGAAGAAAAATTAAAGGCTTTTTATGGACATTGATATTAGGTTCAGTCAAGTAAGAGAGAGGAAAAATATGAAAAAATCGTTGATAATATCAATGGCTATGGTAGAAAAATATGCATACCTTAGATTGCAATGTTATAAGTCTTTATTCGTGTGTTTTTTTATGGGAGAAATCTAGCCAACAACTTCCACTGAAATTTTTTCTGAATATTTTTCACTCATTCCAAAAAAAAAAAATAAATCTCTTAAAATTTAAAAGAAAAATTTTAATCCTGGAAGATTACACTTCCTGGAAGAAATTAAAATATAATCTGAGATTTTTTGAACATTGCAATTGATGTTCGCATTTTTGGTATTCGGCCATGGAAATACTAATTTTCATGGTTGGATCCGTATGATTTTAAAATATAGTCAGAGCTTCAATGCAGACCAAGTCCAGGCCTCTTCAAGTGAGGAAACATGGTTGCAAGGCATCTGCCTGTTCAAACCTGAGATCTATCCTTCTTTTTTGCGTCAGTTCTTGCCGTTCTTCGTATTTTTAAAAAATTAAGACACATGATTATGATGGGTTTCACATTTTGGTTTCCAACCAGATGCTGTGTGCCTTTGCTTTTCCTACTGAAGATTTTTACGAAGAACTGATGGCTGGGCTCTTGTCCATTTTATAAAAAATAAAGAGGGAAGTTTTTCTTATAAACCCTTCACATCATAGGTATATTCCTCCTCAAATTGTGAGTATTTATGGATCGCATCTAGCAAAAAGGAACTAGCGCTATTGCAGTGTTTTCAAATTCTTGCAACTTCTTCTTTCCCTTTAAAATTATTCAATATACGTACAGTATTAAAATTTACAAACTTCTTTTCCCTTAAAATTAACAAATTTTTGGTGGGAAACCAAAACTATTTGCTACTCTGAGAAATTTTTTAAATTTTTTGAAGAAGCGACATTTTTATAACTCTGTAATTGCGCTGGTTCCTTTTTGCAAAATGCAATCTGTAAGCACAGCTGATTTAGAGCAATAGATTCCAGGTAAATGGCCGTGCGTTTCAAATTAGTTTGCTTCCCTGAGCATACACCAAAAGAGAAAACAAGTACCTAATCTGAAACGGGCTCTATCTTTTGTGAAGTAATCAATTAGGCGATTGGTCCTTTCACATAAATCCGGAAAATTCCGCAGAATTTTGGACTGATTAGTTCTCCTGATAAAATGATTAATTACAAATAAATAATATGAAAAATAAATTAAGAGTTAATAAATATTAAGCAGGCGTGAAGCAGGGGCTCTATCTTTTGTAAAGTAATCAATTAGGTGATTGGTCCTTGCAGATAAAACCAGTAAATTCTGCAGAATTTTGTACAGGTAAATTCTATTGGGAAAAATAATAACTAAAAATAAATAATAAAAAAAAAATAAATGAAGAAGTAATACAAATTAAAAATAAATTGTTTATTTGGCAACAAGGTAACAATGGTAATTGTAAGTTCCTAAAAGCGCCACTGGCGCGCTGCAATCGATGCCGTCGATGACGGTTTCTCCAGTTTCTCGCTTCTTTCTCTTTTCTCTTCGCTTCAGTTCTCAGCTGATCTTGTTGCAGCGGCCCCGTGATTGTCTGGTTGGTCCGTGATCGACGGTGTGCGTGTTGTGTTAGTTAATTTTTTGTTTCTTAGGCGTGAGAAAATTTCCCCACCGTCTCTGGAAATTCCAATGTGTGTGGTTGTTGTGGTAAGTTCACTTTTCCTCTCGCCAAGACCTCTGAAAAACCAATCGAGGTTGGAGACATCGTCCAATGCCTATTGATGCACAGGGTGCATCATTTGTCTGTCCTGCCTATTTTCCTTTCTTCTCGCATTTTTTCTTCGGAAGTTTACATTTGCGTCGCCTATTTCAAAAATTCCCAGTTCCTTTACCCCAAAATTTTCCGTCTCCGCTCAACAGTGTGTCTAAATCAGGCTCGCCACGAAACTTTTACCTGCGGCCTTAATTTCTGACCTAATTCTCTTGCCTTAACCCTGGACAGCTGTTCACTGGCCTATATTCCTACTTTCCAAGATTTAATTGCCTCAACGGCTAAACAGTGCATTTGTCTGTGCATTTGGCTCAATTAAGTACACATGTAGACACTAAAAGCCATGAAAGATTAGGACCGAGCCAGCTTTTGAACTCAGGTGAAGTGATGTAAACCATTATTTTCTTCGTCTCATTTTGTTGATAGGGCAGGTACATATCTCATTATCACCTTAATTAAGTACCCGGTTTAAATCACTCATCCTATTAAGTGTTTACTCAATTTTGAGTAGCTTGTCGGCATCTTTATTACCCTATTGAGTGCGCAATAGCATTGAACTTGGTTATAACTTTATTTCAAGTGACTTTCCAGGATGACAAGACATAAATAAGTAGCTCTGTGCAATGGCTTTTGAGTTTTTATTTCAAAGGCGTTTAATCATACATATTCCAAATTTATCTTTCGACTCAGAGGAAGTCAAGTAGACAGAATATAAACTTGTGTTGCTGAGAATATTGGATCACAGAATGTTAAACCATTGTGTCCTCCAGGAGACATTCATCTTGTTTCATTTCATTGGCTCCTAGTTTCTCTAAGTGATTCTTTCTCAGTCCTGCAATTATGCTTTCACATCATGAATATTTATCTTAATCATGAACGAATCTTACCTTGGTTGCCTCAAAAACAATATGCCCTCATCTTTTCCCATATTGTTTTTAAATTTTAATTAATTAAAATTTAATTATTTTTTTAATTGAATTTTAAATATGTCATCCTATCTCCCTTATGTACTCTCCATAAAGAAGTGTAGAATTTGAAGACAACTGATCTATTGTGAAGTTTTATAATGTACGATTTACCTATCACACACATTTCCATGCTTGGTTAATGCATCAAGTTTTTTATGATCATTTGCAGGTGGCTATTGGCGCGGGAAACCTGCATTTTGAAAAAAATACAAAGGAATGTTCAAGGTCTTCAGAGGAATCTTGCCATAAACAGGTAATTTGAATTCACCATGCTTTTTATTTAACCTTAATCAGTGATGATGATGTATAGGGTGATCCAAAAACTCCATACCACCCCTACAGCCCTCCGGATTCTTGCGCCTTTTTAAGGTAATCTCCTTTCAGTTTTTGGGGTAACAAAAGTTGTTTCCTATGACCTACGAACACTCAGGAAATTTCAAGTCTCCATCTCAATTTTTCCAAAAGTTACAGGAGTGTTGCCAGTGCTGGTGTTGCAGGTCTTTTGGAGCACCCTGTATCTAAATGTATCAACAACAATCAAGGAAAGTGCCCATACATTCAATGTAAGATAGGAGACTCAAAATTTGATTGACTTTGACTAACAAGAATGATCAACTCCTGAGTGAATTTATATTTGAAAAAGTAACATCATTTATCTCCCAAAATTCAATTAAGTATTCCCAAATCCTTAGCAGAATTAAAGACCCAAATCCTTGGCAAAATTAAAATAAGAAGTATACCTAAAACATTTTTCCTTTTTGTGAGCTGATTTTCAAAGCTCATGTCATCAAGACATTGAAAATCAGTATATGATGTTGTATAGATAGGCCTAAGTATGTCTTGTCTGATCTTGCTGCCTTAGCAAGAGAGAGTTTCAGCATTTGACCTGCTGAAGTCTTTAGATCTCTCTCCCCCCCCCTCTCCTCTCAGAGTTGAGCACCTTGAATTAAATCATTCTGTCAAAATATACCTTCAAAATTTCATCAAATGTTAAAAGTATCAAATATATTTTCAGTGAGGTACAAGCATTCTGTGTCAGAAGAGGTGGGAATTTTAGAATGTAGCTGATGGGAACGTTCATCAGTAAGGCATCAAGTCACATCAGCTGTTGTTAAATAAATGGGCAATTTAAGTTTTCGCAAGAGAACATTTGTGCGGATTCCTTTGAAAAATTTAAGAAATTTGACTCTTAGGTATGTACCATGCTAAAAATTTACTGAAATTTCCACAAATATATGCACAACCGTTTTCATGTTTAAAATCAAATTTTCCAATTAAATTTGGCGATAGCTGATGTTGCTAGGTTCCTTTCTGCTTAGTGCGGTTCAATCAGGAGTTTTCCTAACTTTTAAGAGCCTTTCCACATTTTTCGATGGTGCATTGATCGAGCATTTTCTGCCCCCACACTGGAAAAAAAAACACATTGGATCTAGAGTCCAGACTCTTAAAAACATCGACAAGGAAAAATACTCTTGATTCAACCAGATTTAAGCTTAAATCAAGAACCAAGCCTCTTAATTTGAGCGGATCTCCTTTTGATTTAAGCTTAAATCTGGTTGAATCAAGAGTCCTTTTTCTTGTCAATGTTTTCAAGAGCCTGGACTCTAGATTCAATGTGTTTTTTAACCAGTGTACACCCTATGCCCCTCTTGTCTATCGCTTTGTCTATATCGGACGGTATATCTATACAGCCCGTAACTTTTTATTCAGTGTAGGAAGATCTACAAGCACTTTCAGACGAAGCAATAAAAAATTTGCATGAAAATTCTCCATAGGATCGCTCCATACTCCCTATGTCCCTCTTGTCTACAGCTTTGTCTATCAATTTCAATAATCAGTCCGCTGGAACGGACGTTATGTCTATACAGCCCGTAACTTTTTATCCAGCGAACGAAGATCTAAAACTGCACGGATAAGGGTGCCGGGACCCCACCGACGAATACCCAGAAGGCTCGTTACGACGTGAGTGTCAAGTGACCCATTGAGTGCATGAGTGCCCCGGGCGTGAAGTGCGCTAGCATCCTGGGGGGCTCTGGAGCTGCGAGCCCATGCTGGGACCCTTCAATCGCGCGACTACTTGATAAGCCAATCTAGAGATAAACGGCCCCCACAGTGACGCCATGCCCGGCTCCGCAACTCGGTGTAATTCAATTAGGTACAGAGGTGGGAACTCGAAATAGCACGGCTCCCCCGATTGAACCCCCGAAGTACCCCCTTTGCGGATGTGCACCGAGAACGTGTTGAGAAGCTCGAGACGTTGTAGGGTGAATGGAGATATTGCATTGTGAGGAATTTGCGATTTGACTACTAATTTTTACGTAAAATTTTGCGAGAAACACGATGGTGTCACTGGTTTTCTCTGTAAGTAACTCCCAAGCTTAAAAAAACCTCTCAAGTTGAGGTCAAAATGGGGGGGATATCCCCCGCTATCCGGAGAGTCCACGTCTACATCAAGACAAACTCTCCATGCAAAGATAGGGAGCAAATACATTAGCAGTGATGCCGTGTTTTCAGTTTTAGAGTCCCCAAATAAAGTGGCAGCCCTGACAATGTATATGCTCCCTATCTTTGCATGGAGAGTTTGTCTTGATGTAGAGGTGGACTCTCAGGATAGCGTGGGATATCCCCTCCATTTTGGCCTCAACTTGAGAGCTTTTTTTGAGCTTGGGAGTTGATTTCAGAGAAAACCAGTGGCACCATCGTGTTTCTCGCGAACTTTTACCTAAGAATCAACAGTCAAATCGCCAATTCCTCACACATGTAACATCTCCATTCGTTGGTAGAACTGCTCGCTTTGTTGATGAACAGCCAAAAAGACGCCAAAATGTTGGCTGCGTTGGGTAGCCAGGACCTCCGGGAAGTCCTGAAATCCGGGAACACTGCTCTCGCGTGTGTTGGGAATTTGCTATTCATAGGGTTGCTCCATCAGTCAGGGAATACCGGAAAACGTCAGGGAATTCAAAAAGTCAGGAAGAACCTGGAAATGTCAGGGAAAATGATGAAAGTGGGATATCCCCTCCATTACGGTCTCAACTTTGAAAGCTTTTTTTTAAACGTTGGAGTTCGCTTTAGAAAAAGTCAGTGGCACCATCGTGTCTCTCGCGAAATTTTCCATAGAAATCAGTATTTAAATCGCAAATACCTGATACATGCAAGAGCTCCATAGCCGGTATTATACAGAGATTGAAAGATATCAGGGGATTTCTGCTCTTTCCATGTCTTATTTTCAAAATCGATTCGGTGGCCCGCATCGTGACGCACCTTTGGGAATAACGCAAAGAGTGAAAAACCTTAATTTTTTCCTGATAGGTATCCGAAGAAAATCGTCAATTTTGCTTTGAGAATGTGACGGACGAAGAGAGGAAATCGGGGTAAATTAGGAAAATATCCGGGAATGAGAAAAAAATGAAACAATCTTAGTAGCGGACTTCATCCTAGTGTTACTGCTCACAAAGAATAGTCGGGTACACGCCAAATAAGTATACGCACCTCCAGACTGCGACAGAAGATCGTCTAACGTCACTTTTACATGTAAAGCAAATGTGAGAATCAAGATAGCAGATCTTTTGTCGCAGTCTAGAAGTGCGTAGACTTATTTGGCACGAGCCTCAGGTATTTGTGACAGAGTATTCTGATAGTGAAAGTAAGAAAATCTCCGATGTTTACATTAGGTACGCAATTTACGTCAAGTATTCGTAAACAAGTTTTGACGAAGAGACTTTTTGAAATAACTCTGGAAGTACGTTCCATATACATATCGCAAATCTTTTCTTCATTCGATTTGCGATATACATTCGGGACGCACAACCAGTCAAGTTCTTTGAAAGCGGCTCTTGGTCAAAATTTGTTTACTAATACTTGACGTACCACACCGTAATGTAAACGTCGGAGATTTTTAGTGTATTTTTTTCTTTTTCTGTTTTCACGCAACAGAGGCATTTCGTAAGAGCAACAGGAATAGCGACACGGGAAAAAATTAAATCTTACTTTAGCAATTGTAATGTCAAAAAAATGTGCGACGAGTATAAACGCTGATTTTACAAGGAGGAAAATGCCAGGTCAACAACGCTCACAGTTAAATGAACAAATGCAATGTTGAGTTAGCATGTTTTTAAAATGTAAAATCAACATTTGATCCTTGTCGCACATTTTTTTGACAGTGAAATCAGAAATTAAGAAAATTATTTTTATTTATACCATCTGTAATTTGAGGTAACGAAATATCCTGAATAATTAATATGGATAGAGCAGTATTATACCTTTCTAAATCAGCATTCAATTTTTTTCCGTGCAGAGGAGGGAGTACGAAAACAAAGAAAAAGGCCAAATCAGAATCCAGGAATGTTTTTCAGCACTTTACTTTTCACCGCATTTATTCTCGATGGTTACCGAAATACCCCGAACAAGATCCTATCAAAATACTTTCCAAACAAATTTCACCCCTGACCTACTCTCCTCTCGTCTCCTTTCGAGCCTGTCGAAGGAGATAAATAAGGACGTCGCCATTCTCAAATCGGGGACAGAATAACTTCGGAACTTTCGTATTTTCGTTTCGATCACCCCTTGTCAGGTGGAAGTAGCCCTTGTTTCAGACAAGTTTACCTTTCATCTTCAGCAGATATCACAAATGCTATACGCAAGAGCAGATGGAAAGGTTAAACTTATCTGAAACAGGGTCTCTTTTAACGTCTAAAGGTTAAACTTATCTGAAACGCCGTCACTGCCATTTTGCGCAGTTTCTATTTCGGCACAACATGACAACATTGCATTTCGAACGTGATGAAATTTTCATCTAACTTGCTGTGCCAGTTTATCGAAAGTTGTCGAATTGTCGGTGTTTTTGTCGCAATTTTGAAAGTCGATTAGAGTTCAGTCGACGCATTTGACGAATGGGGATTAAGGATAATGAAAGTTATGCTATGCTATCCTATGCATTGCAGGGTTACAAAAATCTGCCAAGTCCTAGAGGCTTAACCCAGATTTTTCTGTCAGAAAACGAAAAAAAGGGTGCCATTGGCCTATTTGATGAAATGCTGATGATAAGCTGAATCCAATTTCGTCCCATCGCGCAATGATGCGTATCGCACGGAATCGAAGTGAAGCAAAATAGTATCAGCTTCTGAAAGGCTGTTTGCTCCTCTCTGATGAAATTTATGACCACTCTGTTGTGCCACGTAAAAACGCCTTATGAGCGTTCGTATGTCGCCAAATTTCCTCTCGGAAAGTATTCATTTTTGAAGAGCGTTATGGATATTTTTCCTTGAAATTTTCGGAATTCTTAGAGCAAATGGACCGCGTTTAGCAGAAACCAGAAAGGCATCGAGCAACATCAGCTATCGCCAAATTTAACTGAGTAATTTCATGTTTTGCAAGATAACCCTTATGCGGATTCCTTTGAAATTTTTGAGGAATTTCTTCGCACGATGCCAAAAATTCATTGATGTTTGCAGAAAAATTCGCACAAGCGTTTTTATGTAAAAGTTAAATTGCCCAATTAAATGTGGCAATAGCTGATGTGGCTTGGTTCCTTTCTACTTTTCGCGGTCCAATTGCATCAGCTTCTGAAAGACGGTTTGCTCCTTTTTGATGAAATTTATGACCACTCTGTTGTGCTAAGTAAAAAAGTCGTATGAGCATTCGAATGTGGCCAAATTTCCTCTCGGAAAATATTCATTTTTGAAGTAAATTATTATTACTTTCCCTTGAAATTTTTAGACTTTTTAGATCCAACGAGGAGCAAAATCCTCTAAAAAAATCGGGAGAGGAATTTGCGCAAATTTCCCTGAAAATTCGTGATTTGCCGAGAGAAATTTGACCACGTCCGATGGCGTATACGACGTTTTTCCCTCGCATGGCAATCCGCAACGGTGGTCTCAAAGACGTTCCGCGGACCTGGGTGGTCCCCGCTTGGCCGGTTCTTTTCCTGCTCGCGTTACATACCGAGTTACATTGCAGATTACCGATCCATGTCTGGGAACCAACGCAACGTTTCCCGATGGATCGCTAAAATCCGCCCCGGCTCAAATCGAAACCCCTCCCGAGAAATCTCGGAGAATTGGCAACGTCGGTTGCGACGGGTAGAAGTGCACTCTGCACCCGATGATGCATCGGTGCATATAAAAATGCAATTAAAATTCGAGCCCCCGTCGCACAGTGGATCGAGTTAATTAGAGTGGTCGGACATGACACTAGTAATTATAACTGCAAATTTTGATGTTTATTTCGTCACGTTTCAAATTTTAAGGGGTCAGGGTGTCTACAAGTCCGGAAATAGTACTGATTTTTTAAAGGGAAGTACTGAAAAAGCGCGGAAATTCCGCAAAAAGGCCCGAAATTTTGTAAATTTATCGTCATTTTTGTCGCCATTTCAAATTTTTCGAATTTCGTCGAAAGGAGGTACTGAAAAATTACGGAATTTTTCTGTTGGAGGAGGTTCTGCATTTCTTAAGAATGTACTTAAAAAGTACTGTAAAAGTACTTATTTTTAAGCAGCCTATTTTAGTAGACACCCTGGGGGTGTTCTCGCAAGGAAATCTCACGAGGAAACCAATAGACCCACTTTCAGAATCTCAAAATTTTGTAAAAACTGAGTCATAAGCTTTTAAAGCTTCCAAATTTTGTCCGACCTCTCTAATTGACTCTATCCACTGTGCGTCGCAGCGTTTCGTTTCGGAGTTCGCACTCACGCGCCCGGATTTAATACTCCCGGATCGTTTTTCAGGGTAAAACTTTAATTATGGCGTCGGTTGCGTAAGAAGGAGGCTCTGTTTCCGTTTTGAGTATCGTCGGGGAAGTAGTAGCTCTCTTTTGCGGTGTTGTCCAATTTTGAGGTAATAATTGGATCAGGGATGCAGAATTCCATGAAACCTTAGAATATGGAATTACATGTTTTTTGGAATTTCTGCAATGGACTCGGATCGGGCCAAGCCGCCCATGTACTGCCGTGGTAGCGAAGAGAGCAGGCAGCAGAGATTGCAGCACAAATGAAGTTTTGAGCACTGGGGGAAAAAAAGCACATTGGATCTAGAGTCCAGACTTTAAAACATTGACAAGAAAAAGGACTCTTGATTCTATCAGATTTAAGCTTGAATCAAAAGGAAATCCGCTCAAATCGAGAGGCTTGGTTCTTGATTTAAGCTTAAATCTGATTGAATCAAGAGGATTTTTTCTTGTCCATGTTTTTAAGAGTCCGGACTCAGATCCAATGTGTTTTTTTTTTTCCAGTATGGTGCTGTTTAAGGTACCAGGGAAATTTGCTCTAGCACAGGCCACGGCGCACAGTGGATCGAATCAATTAGAGAGTTCGGACATCAAATTTTTGACCAAAACTGCAAATTTTGATGTTTATTTCGTCACAATATAAATTCCAAGGGGTGCTCGTAGAAGGAAATTTCATGAGGAAACTAATGGAACCACTTTTAGAACCTAGAAGTTTTGTATAAACGGGGTTACAAGCGTTTTAAGTTTCCAAATTTTGTCCGAGCTCCCCTATTGACTCGATCCACTGTGCAGTGTAGCGCCGGTGACTCAGATGTCGTCTAGGACAGAGACATGAGACAAGGAAGGGGTGATAAGCGCCCTGTTTCTGTCTGCGGGTCGGGAGGGGTGGGCCCCCTCGGAATTTTTCAGCCGGTGGCGGCGGAGTCGTCTGGCTGAGGGGGTCGGGTTCCCGTCAATTCGTTGGAGTTATCGTGCGGGCGAATCAAGGGCGAGAGTCGTCGCGGACCCGGCTTGATGGCGCTTGCAAAGTTTTGAATTTCCATTCCTCCAACGTCAGGGAAATGTAATCAGACTTGCCGCCTGTTTAGCGAGTCCATCTCCTTATTCAGTCAAATTCTCAGATTCAAAGGGAGGACCGAACACGATATTTGCGGAGTTGCCGCGCCTCACGATGGATCGAGCCAATGACGAAATTTTCAAGCTTTAAAAGCTCCAAACTCTGGTCAAACAAAACTCTGAGATCTTAAAAGTGGTTTCATTGGTTTCCTCGTGAAGTTTTCTTCCATATACATCCTTCAAAATTTTTAATGCACTGGAAAAAAAAAAAAAACAAAAACAAAAACACATTGGATCTAGAGTCCAGACTCTTGAAAACATCGACAAGAAAAAATACTCTTGATTCAATCAGATTTAAGCTTAAATCAAGAACCAAGCCTCTTAATTTGAGCGAATTTCCTTTTAATGCATCTGATTGAATCAAGAGTACTTTTTCTTGTCAATGTTTTCAAGAGTCTGGACTCTAGATCCAATGTGTTTGTTTTTCCAGTGTGTGACGAAATAAACATCAAAATTGGCAGTTTCAGTCAAACATTTCTTGTCCGACCCCTCTATTTAACTCGACCCACCGTGCACCTGCAGGATTAAAGTCGAATCCGTTATAATAAAAAGAGGGAAGTGAATTTTTCACAAAGTTTATTTTTTCAACATGTTTGAACTCTCAGGTTGTCCGCACTATTATTAGTTGAGGAACCAGCGGCACACCGCTTCTTTTAACGCGAGACGCAGGTGCACAGGACCGCGAATCCCACATAAATATAGCTTCAAAAATGCCAAGAAAATAATTTTGACTACTCTCGCTCGTCTTCAAAGCACTGATTCCATTTCCTTCCCTGAGCTCAAGCAGAGAGTGAAAACAACAGTAGCGTTTTCTTAATCAAAAGGAACTACATCAATTACACTGGAAAAAAACACATTGGATCAAGAGTCCAGACTCTTAAAAACATCGACGAGAAAAAATACTCTTGATTCAATCAGATCTAAGCTTAAATCAAGAACCAAGCCTCTTAATTCGAGCGGATTTCCTTCTGATTTAAGCTTAAATCTGATTGAATCAAGAGTCCTTTTTCTCGACAATGTTTTCAAGAGTCTGGACTCTAGATCCAATGTGTTTTTTTTTTCCAGTGTACCATCCTTGCCATGCGTGTACTCTCATGATTTCAAGGCCCATGTCAGAATGGATATAGTTCCTTTTGATTTAAACACGTCCAATTTGAGCTATGGCGCGTCTCACATTTTGATTTAATTTTCAAGCCGGCAACGCGGTGCCAAATGGGCTTTATTTTTAGCGCTATGATGCGTGGATCATTTACAGAGCTTTCACGGCCGACCGCGGACACTGCCCAGTGGCGCTATACCACGTCCCGGCTTGGAACTGCATGAGCGCCGAACGCCTTCAAGTGCGTCGTTAAGCCCGAGAAACTTGGAGAGTGCTCGCGAAAGAACGTTTCCAAAATTAATTTGGCGGTCACCGTTCTGAAAGGGAATATGCGTCCATCAAAATCGAGCGTTCGCTGTCAAGTTACTCGCGAAGTGTAGCGTTAGAAAGCTAGGGCAAAGCAATAAGACGCAAGGGAGAATACACATCGAATAGGTTTTACTGAGAGGAAGCCAAGTTTTTTGGCAAACAAGGGGTGTGATCGTTTATCGTTTAGGAGAAGTGCATGAGCATCATTAGGCAGTTAATTCCTGTCACCTAATTGGTTTTATCAATTGGAATTGAAAGGGATCCAATGGACTACCAGACAAGGTACGGATTTAAGCATTCTGATACGTGTTTCTTAACCAGAATTTCACGCAGAACACGAGTCTCGCATTAAAAATTACTGGAACCAACTCCTAGTTAAGATAGGCAGGGTGTCTGGCATCATGATTTTCCCGATTCTATCAGGATTTGAGGACAATTAGGATTTAATCCCGATTTCATCAGGATTTGTGGAAAAATCGGTCGTAAAATCAGAATTTGAGAAAAGTCGGCCGTCCGATCGGATTTTTTTTATCGAGCTATTCTTGAAAGTTTACATTCGCCTCCGCAAAAAATCAGGATTTGGAAAAATTATGAAATCAAGATTTAGCAGTCAAAAATCAGGAAAAATCGGGATTTCATCAGGATTTCCCAAAATGAAAAAGGAAACTAGACACCCTGCATTGTTTTTATTTTACATTGGTTACGTCATAGAAACAGTGGAAAGCGACTCTTAATATGCATAAATTCAGTCCTACGACAAGCAAGTATCTCTTTTTCCAGAAAACTTGATTCTTCTCTGCAGAAATCGATCGAAATTATACAACTCCTCCATCTTAATTTGAAAAATATGTATTCGAAGAAAAGATCGCCAATTCTCAGTCCTTAATGAAGCATTATTCATTCAAATACGCGACAATACTCCGAAGGATTTCACTTTTTCCTCGAACAATTTTAGCTACTAAGAATACCTTTATGCCTAGGAGTTGGAAAAATCCACTCCAGTACACTTGACACAAGTTTCCCTCATTAACAAACCCGTTGAATTTTCTCATCATTCATCGATAGTTGCCCCATAACATGCGTTACATATTCATGTGACAGTACGAAGAAATCCAGAAGTATTACCATGCTCGCACCCTTTTTTCCGCTACTCATCTCGTCCTGCAATCGAGCATTACCCTCTGGAAAATTTGAGACAAAAAACAAACACGTTCAGATCAAACAGTGCGTCACCGTGCTAAACCCACGTCACAGCGCGAAGTTAAGCGCGTCAAAAAATTCCAGGCGGTAGGGAGGATGAAGGAGAAGGGGGAAGCACAAAACATTGCACCCACTTCACAGGTCGAATGTAATTCGCGAGCATTGATTGTTGCCAGTTTCCAAATCAATGTTGAATTTCCCCTCTATAACTGATGTTTAACTAGCCATCATTTTTTTTCAGACTCTTCTCGAAAGATGGGATAGAAATTGTAAAAAATTTTTTTTTTACCACTATTTTGTGGTACAATGTTTAGTTTCGAGAATCTCGGTCGAGGAAAATTCGACGTGGATACAGAAATCAGGGCTGTCAGCAGAACGCCACCTTAAGTTTTGATTTGATTTTTTTGGGGTCGAAAATATGTTTATTGCTATCTAGAGCGTGGAAAAAAGGAGATGTTTGGCTTGCATTTCGAGCATCCTAGAGGAGGTTTTTGAAGCAAGTGGGTACAGAAATTTTTGCTATCGATTCCCAAAAAAATGGCGCGGTTTATCGAAAAAAGTCGAATCGAAAAAAAAATGAATTATATTTTTTTCCACGATGACGGACGCTCCTATTCATTTTTCGATTTCCGGGTTTTGCAGGAATATTGACGCCATATCGTACCTACCTGCGTCAAAGTAAAAATAAATCAGCAACTACCGCCGTCTCATTTTTCTTCCTTTATGCCAGTGAATCGTATTTGACACATCAAACAGGTGAGATTGTATCGATATCGATTGGTTTGGTTCAACATGTAAACATAGCCTCAAAAGTCAATTGAGCAATCTGAGGGAATGGGGTTTTTCTGATTATGGCAACGGAAAGTAGAATTTTCAGGAATTTTCTCATTTTCAGCTTTTCCAACTGAAAATACTAAAATATTTGTGTGAGTTTACGTTCTTTTGTTATGAACCAAACGATACATTGAACCATCATCGGATACGATCCATTAGGAACAAAACCCATGGATCAAAACTATAGGCTTCTTACATACATATAAGTCGTTTTACAGCACTCCCTCGCGCTCTACGACTCCTAACCTCCACTGCTCTCTTTCAAACCACAAATCTTCCGGGGAATTGAGCACCTATTTTAGGCTTCTTTCTATCGGTTATATTTTTTTGTCCGGCGGTTTTATGCGTGATTTGGCTATATCGCTCGGGAAATTGAGCAGAGAGAGAAAGGAACCCACCAAATTACGCAGACTTTCCGTTTTTGTTGATGTTATTGCGCGGCGTGTTTGTTTGCTCGTCTCGTCGGCTACAGTTAGTTGACAGCTGAGGTGTTTTTGCACAGTTGTCGGACGGTCGCAGATCACCTGGCAGGCACTAAACTTTGACGTCAATCCGGGATTGCGATCAGAAGAAGCTTTGAACTCACCTGTTAACGCTCCTAAAAAAAATACGCACGCTGGAAAAAAACTCCGGCCTTGGAAGCCGTACTTGCGGGTTACGTACACGGAAAAAAAACTTAGTGTGTGGGACCCAAAGTTTAGGTCATATGGATCTCCGAAGTTTTCGGATTGAGCATCTGAACACTTTAGATCTAGCTGTCGAGGTTCGGATCAGACATCTGAAACTTCAGTTCTTACATCTGAAGTACTTCGGTTCTCACATCTGAAAAACTTCGGTTCTCACATCCGAAAAACTTCGGTTCTCACATCTGAAGTACTTCAGATGTAGGAACTGAAGTTTCAAATGTGTGATCCGAACCTCGACAGCTAGATCTAAATTGTTTAGATGCTCAATCTGAAAACTTCAGAGAGCCATATGACCTAAACTTCGGGTCCACGCACGAGGTTTTTTTCTCCGTGTAGACCTACGACACATTCAAGAGATTTTGCATCTAACGTTTTTCGTCAAGATATTAGTTTTGAAATAATTCTATTTGCGGAAGAAAGAAAAAAAAAGGGGGAATCGGAGATTTCTATGTTCAAAATTCTTGAGAAGGCAAAAAGATTTTAAGTCCATTAGAACCTGCCACCGTGTGTCCAATCGTACATTTGTATAAATGTGATGCCAGGGTGTCTACAAGTCCGGATAGTCCGGAAATAGTACGGATTTTCTAAGAGCGGTCCGGAAGTACTGAAAAAGTGCGGAAATTCCGCAAAATGGTCGGGATTTTTTTTATTTTGGTCATTTGTGTCGCAATTTCAAATTTTTGAGATTTTTCTAATTTCGTCAAACGGAGGCACTGAAAAAGTACCGATTTTTCCTGCCGGAGGAGGTACTGAATTTCTTGATAATGTGCTGGAAAAGTATTGTAAAAGTACTTATTTTTGACCAGCCGGTTCTAGTAGACACCCTGGATGCGAAATTGGCAACAAGTGGAATATGAATACTCAAGTGGGAGTTTAACCATCGATATTTAGATTGAATAGGTTTGGATTATTTTTCAAGCGCCCGCTATTTTGCAACACGGCGATTGGCAGGGAAAAGAAAAATCCGACGCGAAAAATATGTTTGTTGGCGCGACGCGAGATCCGTAAAGCCGGAAACAATCTCCCCGGGGAAAGAAATGCACCTGATCGAGTGATCCGCCTACAAATCCGCCGGAAGCCGGATGTATGTCGTAGAAAGTTGAGACAAAACAAGGTTATCTAAGCTCGGAAGTGTGTACTGATCTCAGGGGGTATAAATAATTATCCGTGATCGTCAAAAGTATAATATCTTTATATAATATCCATATATAATATTCATATATAATATCTATGTATAATATCTATATATGAAGAGTATGGACATGCCGGTAATTTTAAGGTTAGATCATGGAGCTTTTAGGGCCCATAAGGGCAGCCAACCTATGAATTCCAATCATACAGAGTGATTTATCATTACGATTGTCACGACCCATCGTGTGTAAAGCACGTGCTTGACTTAAAGTTTTTACATACTCATACTCATTTTTGCGGAAGAACGCGCATTTGTGAATGTTTTTGGCCATTTTGGTCTGATATTGGAATCTGTAGATTGACGTTGACAATGACATTTTTTGTGTTAGATGGTTGGCTGTGTTTTTGGTTCCCAAGAGCTCCATATTTTGACATGTCTGTACTTTCCTCCGCACGCGTCTATGGGGTTTGTTTTTTTGTTACGAAACGTGATGGCTGAGAAGGAAGGAACTTTAACTTGTCCAAGGCATTGTTTTCAAGTGCCCAACAGAGTAATGATTTAAATTCCTAAGTTAATTCTCTCCGAAATTACGAGTGATATGGGCAATCCTCTCAATACTCCATTATTCAACCCTCAGTGCCTTGGAAGATTTGAAAAAATAATTAAAATTATAATTTTCAATTAGAAATGAAAGCCCCCTTTTGCCCCCTCTCTGGTTCGGACGCTTTCACGGGTGGGTGGGGTGGGGTGGGGGTGTAGCTTATGCCCACTGCTTTGCTGCGGAGAACGCCGTATGAACTTTGGAATAGTGCCAAATCAATCGTAATATAATATTTACGTTATTTTTTAGAAAACATTAAAAGGGCGTTTCAAATGGTTTAAAATCCGAGGAATATTCTCTGAAGAAGTGGAGACTGAAAAAAGTGAGACATCAAGTTCACCGAAAAATTTTTATATATCAGGATAAATTTGGCAACATTCAAATTTTCTCACGGCTATTTGATGATTTCCCTTAACGCGGTAGCATACCCCCAATTATGTTATATTTATTTACGTTTAACACGCTTCAGATTTAATTCTGAAGTATATTAACTGAAAAATCAAGTTTTCTCAAAACTTCGCATTGCTTTCTGTTATCAATTTAGCAACATTCGTAAGTTCGTACGATGCTTGGCCTCAGCGAGGCAGTATAGCCCGTCTTAGGTTATTTATTTACGTTTCTTACTCCGGATTAAATTCTGAAGTATATTCTCTGAAGAATCAAGTCTTCCGGAGAATTATTTTTTTAAAAATAAATTTGGCAACATTCGAAAGTTCATACGATGCTTTTCCACAGCAAGGCAGTATAGCCCGTCCTGGGTTATTTATTTACGTTTCACGCTTCGGATTAAATTCTGAAGTATATTCTCTGAAAACTCAAGTTTTCCCGAGAATTCCCACTCTTTTTGGAATAAATTTGACAACATTCGAAAGTTCATATGATGCTTCTCCACAGCAAGGCAGTATAGCCCGTCGTAGGTTATTTATTTACGTAGCCGCGCCCAGAAATTTCAGAAAGCGGTGAAAACAAAAGTAACTCTCGAGACTGCACCTCTTCAAGTATCACGAGTCGAGAGCTCTCATGCCAAAAAAAATCCCCACAATCCGTTCTCAAGTATTGAAATCATGACGCATAGGATGCCTTGCTAAGGAAGAACGCCTTATAAGCCTTTGGATGCTGCCAAATTTCCTCTTCAACATAGGAATTTCAGGGTTGCTACGGTCAGGGAATACCGGGAAATGTCAGGGAAAATATATTAAATCACCTTTATTTGCTTTCTAGAATGCACTGGAAAAAAAACACATTGGATCTAGAGTCCAGACTCTTAAAAACATTGGCAAGAAAAAATACTCTTGATTCAATCAGATTTAAGCTTAAATCAAGAACCAAGCCTCTTAATTTGAGCGGATTTCCTTTTGATTTAAGCTTAAATCTGATTGAATCGAGAGTCCGTTTTCTTTGTGAATGTTTTCAAGAGTCTGGACTCCAGATCAAATGTGTTTTTTTTTCCAGTGTGGGTTTGAGGTTTCGAACAAGGAATTTTGCCTGAAAACTGTTTTCAATTACGTCTTCTCAATCACCTGTCGTATCCTCCATTGTCAGGTAATTTTACCAAAATGTGTCAGGGAAATCAGGGAAACGTCAGGAAAGTTAATTTTCTAAATTCTGTGGTAACTCTGGAATTGTAAGGGGATCTTCTAATATTTTTCTCCGAATTTTCCAGAGAATTTGATCCGCTATCTGAGTTATATTACCCTCTAATCTCAAGTATTCGACAGTTTTAAGTAAAATTGCACTCATATTTTTCTTAGAAAACAATTAGTCCATTGGAAGTAATTTGGCACCACACGCAGGCACTTACGGTGATTTTCCCCAGCACGCAGAACTCGCCCTCTACGTGAGCTTTTCATTTCCACCTGAGCGTATTTTCTTTCTTTTAATTTTTTTGTCCAGCGGTTTCTCCGAACTATCATGAGCGAGCGCGCGAGGCCCCTGTAAGACGACGTCCCTCTGACGTAAGGACGTATCCCTATCTCCAAATGAGCCCTGAAAAGCATGGAGTTATGCGGAGAACAGGGCTCACGTTGCAATCGGGATACGCCCTCACGTGAGAGGATCGACGATAATAGGATAAAGATCCGCACGCTTGTTCTTCATGAGCCTCTGCGTGGTGTGGTGACGCACGGTGACAAGTTTCATTGTAAGGTTTCGCAACGGAATCAGTTGTTTTCAAAACCTTAGTTTGCATAAAACACTGGAAAGAAAACACATTGGATCTAGAGTCCAGACTCTTGAAAACATTGACAAGAAAAAATACTCTTGATTCAATCAGATTAAAGCTTAAATCAAAAGGAAATCCGCTCAAATGAAGAGGCTTGGTTCTTGGATTTAAGCTTAAATCCGATTGAATCATGAGTATTTTTCCTTGTCGATGATTTCAAGAGTCTGGACTCTAGATCCAATGTGTTTTTTTTTTTTTTTTTTTTTTTTTTTTTTTTCAGTGTAACTAAGACTCGTCGAGGAATGGACCTGTCCCTTTTTGAAAACAACTGATTCAATTATATGCTTGACCGCGGTATTTTTATTTTCTTGCGAGCACCTTAGGAGGAAACGGAAATAATACCTCTTGAATTCTTAAATTTTTCTTCATTTTAGGAAGTCAGGGTGTCTACAAATCCGGAATTTCCGGAAATAGTACTGATGTTTTAAGAGCGGTCCGGAAGTACTGGAAAAGTGCGGAAATTCCGCAAGAAGCTCCGGAAGAATTTTACTCACTTTTTTGTCATTTTTGTCGCAATTTGATCGAAATTCAAATTTTTGAAATTTTTCGAATCTCATCTGATGGAGGTACTGAAAAAGTACTTAATTTTTCTGTTGAGGTACTGAATTTCTTGGGAAAGTACCGAAAAAGTACTGTAAAAGTACTGATTTTTGGCCAGCCTGTTTTAGTCGACACCCTGGAAGTGTACGCTGCGTTACAATTCGGCAAGTTTTTAAGGTTTTTCGGAGATAAAAGTCCTTTTCTCCAAGTGACATTTAGTTGGATCCGGAAAACTAGGGAAACTCGGGGAATTTTTCTCCATGATTGGCGTTGAATCCATTTTAAATTTTTCTCGAATTTTCAAGATCTCGATTATTGCACTCTATTGTTCAAAATGTCAGTCCTGGCTCCATCGGGATCCATTTCACCTTTAAACTTGTGGCATTTCCGAGAAACGCGATGAAACGTGAATAGTTGTTTACCGGGAGGCGCCCCAACGTGCCTCAGTTATGCATGAAGGATCCGAGTGTTCCATCAATGCTGCGTAGATTGCCCCACCACGCGACCCTCGACCACGAGGGAATTTTCAGGGAAGTTCTTGCTCGAAGGAGCACCGAAAAATAGTCGGTAAAATCCCCACGATTTTAACGATCCCTCCAACGGTACACGCAAAAAGCAGTTCGGACTCTCACCCTCGATCGCCTAAAACTCACAGATATATATTGACCACATTTTGCAATTCTGAACTGCAATCTCTGGCTTAGCTTAGAAACAACGTATGCCCCATTAAATTATTATTTTTTTTTTTATTTTTATTGTTGTTTCCGGGAGATAAAACGGTGAATCTTCTCAAAGATATGACAGTTTAACTTCCTTGATCCATCGGAACAGGCACAATTTAGAATCCGGGGCAGTGGCGTGGCGTGCTTTGTGATTCATCGATTGATCTGTCATTGAAACCTATGGAAAAGAATCGATAAACAGGGTGTTCGTTACGAACACCTTAATAATAGATTCTTTACCATAGCTTCAAATGGGGAAATATCGATAATCGATTGTTCACCCCACGCCACTGACCGGGGGATTTCGATTCCATTAATTTCCTTATTGCACTTACTTGTTTTTGCGGTCTAGCCAGAAATTGTAGTCCCTAATTGCTAAATGAAGTCCAAATATGCGTACATAGCACATTGAACAAACTTTCTCTAAATTCATAAGGATTATTCATGGTTAAGCCAATAATTTTCGATGTAATAATTGTTCAGGTATCCAGATATTTATGGAGATTAATTTTAAGCATCACTCATTTCCAAATTTTTATCGCTCTAAATTTCTTGATTTTGGCTATAGGTAATCAAAGATATTAATATCTCTTTTTATAAAATTCAAAAATTCGTTTTCTTCACTAATTGTTTATCCGTCAAAATTTCGAGCTTTTGGTCCTTCATCCATTTTATTAATCACTGACACAAAGCGTTCACTACTTGACAGTTATTTTCACTGTTTTTTATCGAGTTTTTGTCGAACAGAATCGCCTTTTCCGGCCTCAAAGTCCGATTTTGTTGAAAAATCCCTGCCTTTTAGTTACGAAAAATGCAGCATCGTTCAGAACCCGATGATAGTCCTATCTCCGTCGCGTGGCGCTCAGACACGACGAAAAAAAACTCACCGGTTCGAACCTTTATCGTTCGCGAGCGCTGGCTGATTATTGGCTTATCAACAATACTTCAATATCGACTGTTTGCCTCGATTCTGGCGCGTGTGACCGCAGGCTCTTGTGACAAGTGCGACGGCCAACACGAGATAAACATGCGGTCGAAATTAGGACGACTCGACTTGTTTGCATCGAATATTTTCGAAGAGTCGCAGCTCACTCCGAAGTAACTTTCATTCTTGCACTGATTAATTGGCTGCGTCACACACTGGACCGAAAAAATAGGAGAAGTCCAGTGGCGAGGCGTGCTTTGCGATACATCGATTGTTATGCCATTTCAACCTATGGAAAAGGATCGATAATCAGGGTGCTCGCAACAAACACCTTAACAATCGATTCTTTACCATAGGTTTAAATGGCATAACAATCGATAAATCGCAAAGCACGCTACGCCACTGGAGAAGTCAGACAAAATCCGAAAACTTTGAAAGCTTATATTTGTGAAAATGTGAAAGAAAAAAGTTCAAAGAGTGGTTTCATTGGTTTTTTGGTGCAATTTCCCCTCGGCAACACCCATTGAGATTGAATTTGTGACGAAATGAATATCAAAATTTGAAATTTTGGCCACAAATTTCATGTCCAGCCTTAGCTCGTTGCACTGTGTGTCTTGTTGCATTCGATGTATATATCTGGTTAGCGGTTCCAACGTAAACGAATACGTATAACCTCAGTGTATTTGCGCCAGGGTATCGCATAGATGCGTCTGAGTGTCAAAAACAGGGTGTCCAGGTCCACCGTCATTAAAAACCGGAAAATATCAGGAATTTCGATGTCATCAGGAAAACTGGTTGTGGATCAGGACATTTTGAGTGCTTGAAACATTTTTATAACATTTGAAGTCAATTTATTGAATATTTTGATTGTTTAAATCAAGTACTTAAGTGTCAATTTATTCACGTCAAAAGTCGGAAAAAATTAAATTAAATGTCCGGGAAACATCGGGAAAATTCAAAATGAAATTTTAGTGGACACCCTGTAAAAATCAGAAAAAAATTAATAATTGGACCGCGTTTAGCAGAAAAGGACCAAGCCACACCAGCAATTGCCAAATTTAATTGGGCAATTTAATTTTTTACAAGAGAACGTTCATGCGCACTCTTTTCAAAATTTTAAGGAATTTCATTCGATCTATGTAGGAGTTTACTGAAATTTGCACAAAAATCACACAGCACACAACAATCACAGCGGGAGCTGCGGGAATCCATCGTCCAAAATGACCTGCTTAGGTCAAGTCAGGTCATACCACTATTTCGACTCCTAGGAGCTCGGGTCGCATACCTAGCAACATTGAAGGCACACCAGTTTAGGTTGTGTTGGGTCATACCACTATTTCGACTCTCAGGAGCTCGGGTCGCACACCTAGCAAAATTGAAGGCGCACCGGCTTAGGTTGTGTTGGGTCATACCACTATTTCGACTCCTAGGAGCTCGGGTCGCATACTCGCAAAATTGCAGGCGCACCGAATCGGTAGCATTGCTGTGTAGAGGTATCCGCAGAAAAAAACCCCGAATATCTGGCACAGTGACGTGATGCGATGTTTCTTAAGTGATGTAATATCGCATTAATTTTGGATGGAAACAAGATTTCCTGATTTTTTGCGCGAATTAATTGAACCGCGTTTAACAGGAAGGAACCAAGCCACATCAGTCATTGTCAAACTTAACTGGGAAATTTAAAATTTTACAAGAGAACTTTTATGCGGATTCCTTTGAAAATGTAAAGGTATTGGCTAAGTACTATGGAAAACATCCACTGTTTGCACAAAAATCCGCACAACCGTTTTCAAGTAAAACATTGAATTGCCCCATTAAATTTGGCAATAGGTGATGTGGCTTGGTTCCTTTCTGCTTAACGCGGTCCAATTATCAGCTAATGCACCCCAGAATAGTCGTGCTAAATAATGTCCTCCGCATAATCTCTTCAAAAGTAAACTCTTAAGCATTTTTAATGATTCATACAGATTCGACCAGTTTATTTCTCCCCTTCTCCCCTTATTGTTTTGAGGTGGGAAAGGGGGAAGGAGTGGATTAAAATTAGACCGCACAGTGAAGATAAGTTTTTTCCAGTTCGTTTTAGAACAATTGAGTACACTAGACCCCTGAAGTGCCCTTGTCTCTCGTGGAGTTATGCGATTCAAACGCAGAAGCCTAAACGGCACGTGTTATTGTAACGCTCGTTTGTGTGTGTAAGGGTGAGAGTGTGTGTGAGAGTATGTGCATAATGTGATCACTGACTGTACACACCATCCCGCTACGAATGTTGAACACGTTGTTTTTTTTTAGTGAAGAGGAGCAGTGGCCACAAGTGAATGATCGATTTTCGATATTTCTCCATTTGGGGCTGAGGTAAAAGATCGATTGTAAAGGCGTTCGTCGCGAACACCCTGTTTATCGACCTTTTTTCATAGGTTTAAATGATGGATCAATCGATATATCGCAAAGAACGCCACGGCACTAAAGAGGAGGGATGCGGAGGTGGTGCGCGTTGCCAACTTTCAGCGTATGGGAGTTGGTCGTTAATTTTTATGCATACAACTACATGGCTGTACGTCATTCATCGATTGTTCGATTAATCGATTAAGTCTAAAATCAGAAATATCGTTTCACTCAAATCTGGACAATGAAGGAGGAATGTATTGCATCCTAAGTAAAAAATTATAAAAACGGATGTGAATCGTCATAGTATCACTGTGCAGATGGACAAGACCACAGGCAGTTACTGAGGATTCGTTGGACGCAGAGAATGATTTCAAAGAAGGTTTTAGCATTTTAGGGGTTATTTCAAGTATTACACTGGAAAAAAAAAACACATTGGATCTAGAGTCCAGACTCTTAAAAACATCGACAAGAAAAAATACTCTTGATTCAATCGGATTTTTGCTTAAATCAAGAACCATGGCTCTTAATTTCAGCGGATTTCCTTTTGATATAAGCTTAAATCTGATTGAATCAAGAGTCCCTTTTCTTGTCAATGTTTTCAAGAGTCTGGAATCTAGATCCAATGTTTCCCCCCCCCCCCCCCCCCCCCCCCCCCCCCCCCCCCCCCCCCCCCCCCCCCCCCCCCCCCCCCCCCCC
>NW_017547142.1:2679253-2708110 GCF_001854935.1 Bemisia tabaci | reverse complement strand
GAGAAAATATTGAAAAAACCGTGCTGTGGTTAACTTATTCAAAACTGTCCGAGAGCAGGGTGTCTACAAGTCCGGAATTTCCGGAAAGTCCAGAAAAAGTACTGATTTTTTAAGGGCGGTCCGGAAGTATACTGAAAAAATGCGGAAATTCCGAAGGAAGGTCCGGATTTCTTGTCACTTTTGACGTAATTTGAGCGAGAAATTCAAATTGTTGAAATTTTACGAATTTCGTCAAATGGAGGTACTGAAAATGTACTGAATTTTTCTATTGAAGAGGTACTGAATTTCTTGGGAATGTACTGGAAAAGTACTGATTTTTGGCCAGCCTGTTTCAGTAGACACCCTGATGAGTTCTTTTCCGGTAAAATTAAGATTAAAACATATCTAATCATGCATTTTCACACTTTCGTTGATCTCTTCCCATCGTCTTTCAGCGAAATATCGTCGAAAGAACCTGAAAAATCTACTCAGACGCAATTTGTTTCTTTTTTCTTTTGGCAACTTATTGTATTTTCGCCTCTCCTTCTCTGGCAGCGGGGCGGGTAGATTTGGCGGCGAGGCGCACTTCTGAACAGCATTGAATTGGGTCCAAATTTGTTTCAGCACCGTGTCGTGTCAATCTTTATTTCTTTCGCGCCGCGCAAAATGTATTAATGTTCCGCCACCCTTGCCATCTCGCTTTCCATTCAATTTCCTCCTCTCTTTTCCACTTGATCAAGTCTCGAAGCATCATCAATCGACGGATTTTTAGTACGGCTCCTATTGAACCATTTTTTTATGCCTTTTCCTCCCGCAATTTGTCGGATTTTCTTTAATGTCTCCTCACCTTCTGCTAAACTGAGCCAAGTGACAGGGTTGTAGCAGCCAGCCAGCAGAAATATATTAGGAGTGGTATTAATATAGATTTAAAAGTGAAATATTTGTTGCCTTGTGACTTCATCTGGTGGCATTTCCCATTTGAGTACATGTATTTTACCAATTTAGATCATTGAGTTATATCTCCTTTAATGATCGTTGAATTTATGAACCAAGGGTATCCTCGTATCTAGCTCACTCGGTAGTTCCGACTTAAACATGTTCATCCAATTTCAGACTCGTGCAAATTATCAGAAGATGCTTAAAAGCAAGTTTTCCTCTCTGAAAAAGCCTTAGAGCTGATTTCTCACTATACTTTATTATTTTTTTCTGTTATGGGAAATAGTATGAAAATACATTTAAAAGTGAGAAAATGCACCTCTTAGTGACGTCATCTGGCTGCATTTCCCATTTAAAGACATATCGACGGTGAAACTACCAAACCACGTATCTCGGTTTGCGACGTCGCAGACTTCCTGTCATACTTCATTTTTTAAATGAAAAACTACTTAACGTCCAGTCTTGAAAATTTCTGTGATTTTTCCTCTTCGTGCGGAGAAAATTCTGTGAAAATTTCAAGGAATGATATTGATTTGGTCTACTTCAAAAAAATAAAATGCGAGCGTAGATTTTTAAACACCGCAAACGAGATACGTGGTTTGGTAGTTTCACCGTCGATATATTCTACCAATTTAGATCATTTTATTTTATCTCCTCCAATGATTGTTGAATTTTTAAACCAAGGGTATCCTCGTATCTAGTCCACTCAGTAGTTTCCACTTAAACATGAAATTCATCAAATTTCAGAATCCTGCAAATTCTCCATTAGTTTATTTATATGCGGTATTTGTTTGTTTGTTTTTTTTGTTTGTTTTTTTGTTTGTTTTTTGTTTTTTGTTTTTTTTTAAAACTACGGTGCACTTACTGTAAACTTTCAGTATTTATAACATCCTTTTGCGCTTTTTGTAAATCTATCTAGAAACATGATTAATTTATTAAAGAAGAGAGGAAAACAAATCTGGAGCTTAGTGCGTCAGCCAGGGGCTCAGGGAATTGACTGAGGGATTATCCCTCTTTCCAGAACCCAAATTTTCTCCCACTTCTCTTGTTCGAAGACGCGGAGTAAATAATCCAATTTTTCATTTTCTCGGTATTTACTCCTTTACTTTTTGATGAGGCATGAGATTGTCGCAACAATATTTTCAAGAAAATATTTCGGCGCTTCGGCATCGTCGCTTTGGGCGTCATTAAAATTTAACGTTCCGCGACCCGCCACGCCGCGCCGTTCACCCCTGCACACGTCTCGCGCCGCCGTGCCGCGGAAAAACGTCGTATGAGCATTTGGGACGTTGCCAAATCACCACCGATGAAACACGAATTTCCAATATTTTTTTAATTATTTCGCTCCAAAAATGTAAGTGTATTTTTTTTTTTTGCAATTCAGTACTCTAGTCCTGAAAATTTAAAGTGAAATCAGTATGAATTTCCTATGACGTAATTGTTTCGATGGTGGAAATTTGGCAACGTTAGTGTGCACATACGTCGTTTTTCCTGCACACGCCTCGCGGTGCACGTATTCCTTTGTTTTGGCGGTTTTGGCCCGGGCCGAGCAGGGTCCACCCTGTCAGTCATTTCGTTGATGAGTCGCCGCTAATCGGTTGGTGTTTCGCGCTCGCAACGTCGTTTAATCCTTGTTCGTGTGTTCTGTTTTTCGGATCCGTGTGTTTTTTACGCCCAGGATCAGAGGATAGACAGGTGGGCCGCCTTTTCGAGCATGTTGCAGATTCGGTGGTTTTTGTTCCTGCGAGGTTGTGTCCCTCGAAAAATTTGATGTTTTGCCGCGTGAACTGCCCGATTGGGGCAGCGTGGGAAGTTTTTTTTCGGTGCAGAAAAGTTGTTTTTAGGGTTAGGGGTGCAAAAAGTTTTTAGGCTTCCTCAATTCATAATTCAGCGGTTTTTGTCCTTGCGAGGTTGTGCCCCTCGAAAAATTTGATGTTTTGCTGTGAGAACTGCCCAACTTGGGCAATACGGAAAGTTTGTTTCGTTGCAAAAAAGTTGTTTTCAGGGTTATGGGTGCAAAACGGGGGAGGGGGTTTCCCTAATTTATAATTTTCCTTCCCCAANAAGGATGAGAGAGAAAAGGTTTAACTTGCCGCCCCGTGCTCAGTGTGCTATTTTACCCTTAAAAAACCGCAAAAATTCGATTATTTTTCAAAAATCTCAAACACTCTACTTCGAAGTTGGCCAAAACCCCATCAGGCAGTACCCTACTACAACTTACAATTTGAATTTTTGATTTTGAATGGAAATCACACTCCGAAACCTTCATTTTATCATTAAATTCGATATTTCGGAGTCCGCAACTTGGCAACGCTGCCGCGGGAGCAAAAAAATTTGTATGGGCATGAAAGTTTCAGAAAAGTCCTATCTTATACCAGGTAAAAACATACTAAAAATTCAGATCGGTCAAGGCAAGGATGAGGGAGAGGGGGTTTAATTTGTCGCCCCGAGGCCGATTTTGCTATTTTACCCCTAAAAAACCACAAAAATGCGATTATTTTTCGAGGAGCTCCGACAACCTATTTCGAAATTGCCCAAAAACCCATCAGAGAGTACCCCACTACAACCTCCAACTTGAATTTTTGATGTACAACAAAGTCGCATTTAAAGTGAGTTCAGGGGCACCGTGCAGGGCCATGAACTGCCACGAGTATTTTAGTTGCTTTTTAAAGCAGCAATTCCCTATAGAATTGATTTCACAATGGGAGGAAAAGTACTTTTTTTGTCGTGATGGTATTTTTGCACTATCTATTCACCTTGACCGATTCCTATCAACAAACCTGCATAGTAAGCGCTGTGTTATATAACGTTTTTGAACTTGAATGTAACTGAAGTTTGAACTTGAAATTCAGACCGAACGGCACGGGTCTTCACCCGGAAAGTAAAGTCACCCGGAAATTGTAAGGAAAAGTGTGGAAAAACCTCGTGGCCACTGTTACGGAATTCGCGAATCAGTTTCCTCTCCCATTTTGAAGGCCTTTTTTCTCTGGATCAACTACAGGAACTTCATTTGCATAGAGAGCTTTAAATAATCGGGAAGTTTGAGGAAAATTTTGAAAATTCCAAGGATCGTTACCGAAGAGATGGGGGAAAACAAAGTTGCGGTGCGCTGAATGTTGTCCTTCGATCATATGTAGAAGCAAAAAATTTAAGCAGATTGGAATCTGGAAAATATTGATGCAATATCCGAAATTTTGAAAAGATAACAGATACCCATTCTTTACTCTGAGTCTCACTGAACACGAGGGCCATAACGTCTGAAACAGCCACGAATATTTTAGTTTATTTTTAAAGCAGTATTCCCATTAAGCAGAATTGATATCTACTTTGCTATCTACGCAAGTCTCAAAATTTTGGAAGCATGGATCTAGGGATGGCAGAAGCAGATCCAGCATTTTGCCAACGCCGTGTTTCCTCAATTTAAACCTTTTTTAAATGATCGATTATTGTCGGAGCACCCGGCTCTTTTAAAAATCGATGCATTTCCATAGGTTTGAATGAAGAAAGATAATGTTGCCAATTTGCTGGATCCACCAAGAGGGATGGGTCGATAGAATTTCGAGCAATACGGTCGTCAGAAATTCGTTAAACAGAAAATGCTGTATAACTTGTTGAGACCCTGGAATATTGTGGAAATTTTCTCAGGAGAAACCATCAATCGTCCGAAAATTCCTTTCTTGTCTCAGCCTTAATTTTCTTGATCCTAGAGGTGCATTCCCTCTGTCTTGAAATAGAGAAACGATTGTGCTTTTTAAGAGCTATCGATTCGCCAAAACCTGTCAAATTCTGACCGTGTTCACAGCTTAATTGATCGGGCTTCGAAGGGGCTTAGCCCTATCGTCGTGGATACTAAGCTCTCTACGCTAAATCTAGGTGCGTCCAAAAATATCCACGGTGAGTTACTGTTTGGACCGATTCGTATCAGTGGCGTGGCGTGCTTTGCGATATATCGAATGATCTGCCATTTAAACTTATGGAAAAGGATCGATAAACAGGGTGTTCGCAGCGAACACCTCAATAATCGATTCTTTACTATAGGTTTAAATGGCATAACAATCGATACATCGCAATTCACGCCACGCCACTGATTCGTTTTAGCTCTCGTTTCCATCTTTTGTTTTCTCGGCGACGGTCGTCGACTGTCAGGGCCAACCGGTGTATAGATAAAAAAATTAAAATTCGGTAGCAGAGCCCTATCCGCGTTTCCGCAGTGCTGTTTATCAGTACCAATTATGGTGGATGAACCGGGTGCTCGGTGGATTTCGTCGTTGTTGACCAGTCAAATCCTACTTTTAGTAGTCATCAAGAAACTTCTTCAATTTTTAAGTGAAATGAGTGAATCTTGTACGGAATTTAGTGTATTCCCTCTGGATAAAACACTGTAAGAGACTCCTATCATTTTTCTTCACACTGAAAAAAAGTCGCTTGGATCTAGAATCCAGACTCTTAAAAACATTGACAAGAAAAAATATTCTTGATTCAATCGGATTTTAGCTTAAATCAAGAATCAAGCCTCTTAATTTCAGCGGAGTAATTACTATAGATCCGCCTCTGACCTTTAGACGGTACCATCTTTGTCCATGAGACTTTTTGACAAGTCAATAAATTCCAAAATCCTGTGGCACGCAAATGCTCCACTTTCTCGTGAGGCAGGATCCTGGAAAAACCTCGATTTTCAAAGATCTCCGGCAACGGCGCGACGGTAGCGCTCGCTCGTCGGCGCACAGCGGAACGATCTGCTAGAAGAAGTTGGTCACGAAACGTTCGGCTAAAATTTCAAATTTTGACGTTTATTTCGCATCAAATTCAATTTCAAGGGGTGTCTCTGAGAGCAAATTTTACGAAAAAACCAACGAACCCACTCTTGAACCTTTTTGTTACATATTTTCGAAAAATGTAAGCTTTCAAAGTTTATCCAGATTTTGTCCGACTTCTCTCATCGCTCGTTCCAGTGTGCGGCGCTGCGCGTCGTAACAATTGTGCCGGTAGTGTAAATGCCGTAAAAAAAACCGAGGGCATTCACCTCCTCGGTGCACGGCATGGCCTTCCGCACGATCAGTCGGTCGGTCGCCGATCTTGGGGGCCCGCCCCCCCTCCCTCCCCCGTCCGTGCGGAGTAATTCAGCCCGGCTGCCGCATTGCGTAACGGGCTCACCTTACCAACCGCGAGCCCAATTTCCCGGAAGCCATATTCGTACCCCCGAAATCTCCGGGTCGAATCGCTATCGAATCATCTCGATCGATAAGCCCCTATCTTATCGATGTTATTAATCGATCGAGGTCTGTCGATAATCGGTGTCATCCCACGATCGATATGGACGTATTTAAATCGAAAGGAACCATATCCATTTTCGCATGAATCCTGAGATACATTAGAATACATGTATATAAAGGCAGAGTGTCTAGCATCAGGGAAAACCGGAAAATATCAGGAATTTTGGCCGATCAGGAAAAAATCGGAAAAATCGGACGTTTTATCAGGAATTTCTCTTACGCGAATCTCCTCAGCGGAGAAAGTCTTACTGCTTTTTGCCTACCATGCCAGGAGTCGAGAAAAAGCAGGAAAATATCAGGAATTTTCAAAATGAAAAAATCAGGAATTTTTTTATCAAATATCAGGAAAATATCAGGATTTTTCAAAATTAAAAAATACTAGACACCCTGAAAAGGTTAAGTCAAAATGGGTGTGGTTCTTTTTGATTGAAGCACGTCCATATCGTACGTGGGATGACACCGATCCGGGCGAAATCGATTATCGAATGATCTTGATCGATAGCCCCTTATCTTATCAATGTTATCAATCGATCGAGGTCATTCGATAAATCGTTTTCGCCCGGATCGGTGTCGTCCCGCGTGCGATATGGACGTATTTAAATCAAAAGAAACTATATCCTTTTTCACATGAATCCTGAGATCCATTAGAATACATCCACGATAGGGCTTAAGTCATAATGGATATGGATCCTTTTGATTTACTTTTTGACAATACTTGAACGGCCCTAAGAGCACGGTCAGCCGTCGTCAGCCCGTGACCTGGAAAAGAGGTCAAGTCCGTCACAATCACATGATTCGTTGAACTTCAACGAGTGAACAGATGTTTTATATTTCCCTGGTTACAAACGCTTAATGAATCTTTTCTCTTGTTTGTTTCAGGTATGAACTCGCATCAGATCATGATAAAATCTGTCCCTATTATAGATTTCGGACCCGACCCATGGTATGTTTTTGCCTTGCCCTCATTTTTGTGACAAGATTTCTGAAAAGGAACCTTATCTTCCGGGAAAAAATTTACATTTTTTTCGAACGTGAAAAGATACAAAATCTGAACATTTTGGTACTAGTTTGACCCTGAAAGCTCAAAACTCGAAAGCTTCATCATTAATGTAACCTACCAGATGGTATCCCTTACTATGAAAATCAAATGCCCCAGGCTAGAGTCACTACTTCCTTGAATGGTTCATGATTTAGTGCTAAAGATCCTGGCACAGTAAAATTTTCTACAAAATGCTCCATCAGACTCAACTTTTTACTCTGTGGACGCCTGAGTAGAATACAGAGTCAAAATAATGCAACAATTTGGATTTTACACCCTGTATTGTATGTCTCCAGATGTTTTGGAGTCAGAGACGATGTACTCTGGAGCACAACTTCCTTTACCTGTGATCGAAACGATGTTAAGTCTCAGAAAGACTATCTTCGCAGCAATGGGATGGGTCAGTTGCGCTGGTCGTAGAATCGTGTTTTGCTACTTGATTCTTGCAGTTGTAGATTAGCTAAAAATAAATAGATCTGTCCCAACAGCAACTTTATTTGTTCAATATCAACCGAGATATCGTGCTTTGAAAAATTCGGTGTGTGAAGTCCTCCACTGCGGAAGTGACACCCTTGGTTTCTTCCATCTTACTTGCATGCGAGTTTCACGTTGAGCAACCAGTGCAAATGTGTGTATCACTGGTTGATGAATCCAAGGTGGAAGAGATCGTGAATAACCACGGTGGATGACGGCATAAACCGAATTTTTCAAAGCGCGATATCTCGGTCAATATTGAACGCAAAAAGTCGCTGTTTGGACAGATCTTATTATTCGTAGCTAATATACCAAGAATCATGCACCAAAACACGATTCTGTAGCGCAACTGGCCATAACCAAATTCAAGAGGCCGATGACATATTTCTCTCTAAATCTATGTGATCGCTTTATCTGAATCATTAAAAGCTTTTATGAACCCCGTTCTCACCAAAATGAAAAATCATGTGCATAATAGGACTACCTTAAGCAGAAAGAAACCAAGCCACATTAGCTATCGCCCAATTTAGTTGGGCAATTTATTTTTTACACGAAAACGGTTGTGCGGATTTTTGTGCAAATGTCAGTGAATTTTCTCCAATGCACATAGCAAATACCTCAAAATCTCTAAAGGTTTCCGCATTAAAGTTCTCTTGTTAAAATTTAAATTTCCCAGTTAAATTTGACAATAGCTGATGTGGCTTGGCTCCTTTCTGTTAAACGCGATTCGATTAATTTACGCAAAAAATCAGGAAATCGCGTTTCTATCCAAAATCAATGCGATATTACATCACCTAAGAAACATCGCACCTACAACACTGTGCCAGATGTTCGGGGGGTTTTTTTTTATACGGATACCTTTGCAAAGCAATGCTACCGATTCGGCGCGCCTTCAATTTTGCGAGTATGCGACCCGAGATCCTAGGAGTCGAAATAGTGGTATGACCCAACACAACCTAAATCGGTGCGCCTTCAATTTTGCTAGGTGTGCGACCCAAGCTCCTATGAGTCGAAATAGTGGTATGACCCAACACAACCTAAGCCGGTGCTCCTTCAATTTTGCTAGGTATGCGACCCGAGCTCCTAGGAGTCGAAATAGTGGTATGACCCAACACAACCTAAACTGGTGCGCCTTCAATTTTGCCAGGTATGCAACCCGAGCTCCTAGGAGTCGAAATAGTGGTATGACCTAACTTGACCTAAGCCGGTCATGTTAAACGATGGATTCCCGCAGCTCCCGCTGTCGTGTTAGTGAAGTTTTTGTTGGGAACGGTGCGACGAAGATTAAGTTTTTAGTGTGGATAGCTGGCAACGACGTGACGATACTGTGACCAACGCAACTGATCTATCGGGAAATACTCAAGGAATCCACTTTTTTATTTGGCGGTGAATATTGTTGATAAACGATACGGATTTAGAAAAAAGTCCCTGAAACGCGCTAAGTTTTGGCACTTAACAGTAACGGCCTAAGAAAATTTGAAGATTTGGCCTCGTGACAAGTTTGAATGGTGAATTTTGCCTCGTAAGTCTCCACGTGATAACAAGGAAAACTCAGGTGATGTAGGAAAAACCATGAACCCTTATTAGTAAGGCCGTATTTGTACGTTTCGTGTCGTTTCGTCGTTTCTCCGAGGAAATAACGTAACTCCATTCCAAGGTTGCAAATTGACTAAAAATATCTAGTTTATTACATCCGTGTCATTTTTGTCCAAAATTTTTCTAGTTATTGCATGAGATCAGAGGAAAAATAGGTGAAATTTTCGGCCAGAGCTGCCCAAGATTCTCCGGGTAAAAGTTCATTCTGTGCAGGGAAATCTGACAACATTACAAGGTAGTTACGCTCTTTCGTGAATAAAACTAGGATTTGATTCGAGGTCTTATAAACTATGAAGGGGGTCTTCTTTGTTTTCTCCAACGATTCATCGAGAATCATCACGAGAATTCTCCCCTTCCTCATTATCGTGTATTAATGAGTGATGGTTGTTATGTAAGGTCTGAAAAGAAAAGCCTAGCTTTCTTGGAGCTTTGTCAAACTGGGTTTTGGTTGTCGGACGGATCGATCGATATTTCTCTCATCGGGTCTTTCATTTTGAAGATACTCGGAGGACAAGTTCATGAAGACAGGGTTGCCACAGTCAGGGAAACCTACCGGGAAAATCGAGAAATGTCAGGGAATTTTAAAAAGTCATGGAAAACCGGGAAATGTCCGGGAAAATGGCGAACATGTCGGGGAAAATTTGTCAAAGCACCTTTATTTACTTTCTAGAATGGGTTTGAGGTTTCGAACAACAACTTTTGCCTCAAAACTATTTACAGTTATAGCCTTCGTCCCACGATCAAATGAACTCATCAAATGCAATAAGGCGGGTTCATCAAAATTTGATAGCGAACTTGGGCGAAAACCAGTCGCCGTCTTGCATTTGATGAGTATTTGATGGATTCATTTGATCATGGAACAAGAGCTTATGTCTTCTTAACCACCTGGTATATCTTCAATTGTCAGGGAATTTCACCAAAATGTATCGGGGAAATCCGGGAAATGTCAGGGAATTTCATTTTCTAAATTCCGTGGCAATCCTGTGGGGAGGCAAAGTGAAGCTGAAGAAGTTAGTAAATTTATCAAAACTAAGTGAAACTAGTCGTTCGGATCTCGGCGATATTTTTTTCCTCTGCGCACGGTCCACAGGTGAGGCTCGGAATCTCCGGTTCCGGAACCTTGGGGTCCGCCCCGGGGACTCCAGGGGGCGCGTCCCCCGTCCGTGGGGGAGCGAAAAGCGTGGCGCTCGGATCGTAGCGGCTGCGGCGAAGAAGTTGATTAGTTGGTCAAGGTGAGGCTGTGAGCTTAAAGCTAAGGTTAGCCGGCAACCGATCCCAGGCCCAGCCCCAAGGTTCCCGAGACGCGCAGCCGTCTCGCGCTCGAGCCCGCCGCGAGTCGCGCCGTGCGCGCGCGTCGCCGTCGCGCCAACCTCGCCGCCGTGTCGCCAGGTGGACGCGCTTTCTTTCGGGAATCGCTCGGGGTTTTTTTTGTAATCGTATCTATTTTTGTCTGGAATCTCGGGAAAAACGTTTCAGTAATGAACGTGTCCGAGAGATCATGGGAGTTAAGGAAACATTTGTGTACGATATCACGGCCAATCAGGTGGCACCGTATGGGTATGTGCAGAAGATGGTCGAATCTAGAGTACCTAAGTAGAGAATGTATGGACATTTCGAAATATGGAGCTCCTAGGGCCCAAAAGGGCAGTCGACCTTCCTTCCTACACAAAAAAAGTCACTGTCAATCCTCAGATTTCAATATCGAACCAAGGTGGCCAAGAATGTTCATCCACTAGCGTCCTTCCGCAAAAATGAGTGAATTTATGCAAACACCATGTCAAATACCATGTGTTACCATGTACCATGTGTATACGATGTGTTTGATTTAAGCTTAAATCTGCTTGAATCAAGAGTCCTTTTTCTTGTCAATGTTTCCAAGAGTCTGGACTCCAGATCCAATGTGTTTTTTTCCAGTGCGGGCTTATGTTGGGCAGGATATCGAGTTTCCGGCCCTTAGCCACACGAAAATAGCCGGGCAATAGGGGAAAAACGGGCTTTTTATAGCGGCAGGGGCCCGGCCCGTGGGTCACCGTCGTTAAAGTTGACCCGAGCCCGGCCCTGGCGCGTTGACGTAGTCGAACCAACCGCGGCCCCGTCGATAGGTATGCAACCGCTGATAACTCTTTGATTGCCGGTCGTTGAACCCTCCGAGGGTTTCGAGCGTGTATTTTCGCTCGCCGCCGCACAATGGAACGAGTCGATAGGAGAAGTCGGACTAAATCTAGAAACTTTAAAGGCCTTTAACTCCGTTATTACACAACTTTAAGGTTTTGAAAGTGATTCCATTGGTTTTCACGTAAAATTGTTTGTAAGGAGCATCCCTTTGAATTGAAAATTTGACGGAATGTTTGGCAAAATTTGCAGTAATTATGGAAAAATAAAAAATTCGACTTCTCCCGATGATACGATCCACTGTGCGCCGACGCCACGGAGGAGGCGCTCGAAGAAGGCTGGATGATGTGAGGATCGGAATGGATAGCGAGACGCGAGGGATAGCGAGACGCGAGAGATAACGAGAGGATGTGGGGCTAATCGGAGGCATGGCTCGTGCCACGGACTTTTCCTTGCGGATCGATTGAGTTGTTCAGTTTTTCGTATAACGACTTGAAATGGAGAGCGCTTGAGATCGGAAAAAGGCATAATCTGATATTCACCCCTAGTTCCAGGGTCAGGGGCTCCAGAGGGTAGTTGCAGATTAAAAGTTATGTTGAACATCCACCTGGTCCGTATAGGGTCGTCATAGTCAGGGAAAACCGGGAAATGTCATGCAACATTTTTAGCTTACCTGTAGTTCCTTTCTAAAATGTTTTTCACACTGGAAAAAAAACACATTGGATGTAGAGTCCAGACTTTTAAAAACATCGACAAAAACAAGTACTCTTGATTTAGTCAGAATCTAGCTGAAATCAAGAACCAAGCCTCTTAATTTGAGCGGATTTCGTTTTGATTCAAGCAAAAATCCGATTGAATCAAGAATATTTTTTCTCGTCAATGTTTTCAAGAGTCTGGACTCTAGATCCAATGTGTTTTTTTCCAGTGCACGTCTGGAGCAACGAATTGTGCCTGGAAACTACTTCAAATCATGTCTCTTTGGTCTTGGCCGTACGGTATATCTTCGATTGTCAGGGAATTTTACTCAAATGTGCCAGGGTCATGTGAGGGAATTTTATCTTCTGAAGTTTTTAGCTACCCTCGTTAGTTCAATCGTCAGGGAATTCCACCAAAATGTGTCTGGGAAATCAGGGAAGTGTCGGGGAATTTAAATGTCTAAATTCTGTGGCAACTCTGAATAGACCCATTGTGGTGGTTGCTCACTCGTTCGTTCCTAGAAAGCATCGATTTAGGAAGCTTGCCGCCTTGACGCGCGAAGCTCGAAAAGTGAAGGCTCGAGTTGGATCGGTATGGTGTCGGATCCTTTAATTTTAGTCGCACGGTTAGCATGGTCAGTGTCTCGCTGTCGCTAACGCCGGACCGCGGGCCTATTTTAGACGCCGGTACCGTCACAATCGCCCAGGTTGCCAATTCGTCGGATGTCATCACGTTTGGACTAGATTAATGGAGATGTTGCTGCATGTGTGAGCAATGTGCGATTTGACTGTTGATTCTTTTGTAAAAGTTCGCGAGAAACACGATGGTGCCACTGGTTATCTCTAAAATCATCTCCCAAGTTCACAAAAGCGCTCAAAATGACCAAAATGAAGGGATTTCCCACGCCATCCTGAGAGTCCACCTCTACATCAAGACAAACTCTCCATGCAAAGATAGGGAGCAAATACATAAGCAGTGATGCCGTGTTTTCAGTTTTAGAGTCCCCAAATAAAGTGGCAGCCCTGTCAATGTATTTGCTCCCTATGTTTGCATGGAGAGTTTGTCTTGATGTAGAGGCGGACTCTCAGGATAGCGTAGGATATCCCCTCCATTTTGGCCTCAACTTGAGAGCTTTTTTTGAGCTTGGGAGTTGACTTCAGAGAAAACCAGTGGCACCATCGTGTTTCTCGCGAACTTTTACAACAGAATCAGCAGTCAAATCGCAAATTCCTCACACATGCAACATCTCCATTGCCATTCAAATCTTTGGACAAATTGAACGAAAGAGGCTCAGTAGTTTTCCTGTAACTACATATTCAATCGAAAAATTTGACAACATCGGAGTCTTCATACGGGATTTTTCCCGAGGACGGCAGTATTGCAGCAACGAAATTGGAAGCGTTCGGCGGAGAGTTCGTGCCGCCTCTCGCGTCGCGTCACGCCACGGCATGGCAAAAGCGTCGGATTTATTTTGGTGCGGCAACGGCATCGACGGAGCGGCGTTGCCGGATTTGGCGGGTTCTTTACCCTCGTCGTAAAGACCGATGGAGAGGGTGGAGAGGTGATGGGAAATCCGGCAACCCCGCGTTCAAGTCACCGCTCCAGTTTCGAAAAGCGGTCAACAGCTCGAGCGCCTCCTCGTCGGCCGCTGGCAAGCGCTCGCGGAAAGGTTGAGGCCGGCCGAGTGGCATTGGTCACTCGTGTTGGTGTGGTCAGTTACGAACTTACGACGCCGATTGCAGGTGCAATGGTGCATCGCGGAGGCCTTTCGAAATAGGGAAGAGCGGCTCACTGGGAAGGGAGGTTGGCAGTATGGACAGGGCTGCTAGTCAGGGATTACCGGGAAGTGTGGGGGAATTTTTAAAAGTAAGAGAAAACCTGGAACCGTATACTGATAAAACAATCCTCTTGGATCAAGAGTGCAGTTTCTTGTCGCCGGATGTAAGAGTCTGGACTCTTGTTTCAAGCGGATTTTGAATTGAATCAATGCAAAATCCGCTTGAAACGAGAGTTCAAGACTCTTAAATCCGGCGACAAGAAACTGCACTCCTAAGTCAATGCACCGCGGCATTGGTCCAAGAGGTTTTTTTTACCAGTGTGACGAAAATGTCAAGTTAAAATCGTCGAATTACATTCATTTGCTTTCTCGAGTGGGTTTGACACAGTGTTCAAAACTCACAGGCGCCAAATGCGCCAAAAAAATCGGCCATGGCGCCTATAAAATGAAGCCTCTGCGCCAACGTGGCCCCTAAAAATCTGAATTTTCATATTAGGTGATTATTCGAAATTTTCAGCACCCCAAGTGAAAGCTTTTTCTATTCTTCACGATTTCATCATTTGTGCTTTTATCTTCCCCAAGTTACAGCTACTTACTGGTGCTGTTACTAAAACATCTTGCGTCTAACTTTTCACTAAATGCGCTGTAATATTGGCGAAAAGTCAATTTGGTCCCTAAAAAATCTTCAATGGCGCCTATAAATCGGGCTTGATGCACCACATGGCTCCTAAATCTCAAACGTGAGTTTACGTGAAACTCAAAGCGGTTGGCGTGAAACTCATAGTGCCTACAAGACTTCATGAATACTTCACGCATTGCGTCAAAAACAGTGCGGTCACGTCACTTGGTCAGCAGCGGTCAGCGTGAAACGCATAACGCCTACAATACTGTAGGGATACTTCACGCATTGCGCCAAACACAGTGCGGTTGGCGCGGTGGTGGAAATTAAGATCATTACACCACATTCATGTTTATTCTTATTCATAATTTTTTCGTTCTTTTCTTATAAATGAAAGGCATCGTCTATACGGAGATAGGTCTACCGAACTTAATTTTGGAGCAAAGTTCCGTGAACTTTTACTAGTGCTGACAGGGCTGTCACAAAAAATGTGCCAAACGCGAGTAAACGCGTCTTGTGTACCTCTCCTCCTTCGGCACGTTCACCTCATGGTTTCTATGGATGTTTCAAAACGAATGAGATGGGGCGGCAAGAAGGTAAATCCGGCCCTGTTTAACTATAAATCTCCTGTAAACTTATTAAATCGAACTAATTCACACCTTTTTATCGTACGGAGATTCATAACGGAATGAAGTGTTTTGAGCATTGTATCGAACCTTAAAACTGTTGATTGTTTTTTGAGTTTGCAACAGTGCTAAATCAAAGTGCAGATCTACCAGCATGTTCTCACCCTTTTCTGGTGTGATCATTCTTGAATTCTGCCGACATTTTGTTACTTTAAGAACGATTTTCATCAACCAGTTCATTGCTGCAACAGTCAGAAGTTGAAGCACACTTTGCTTTCAGAACCAGTTTTTCAGGCTCATCCATAAGAACACACTTGTTGATTATGAAATGAGCCAGAAATAGTGGTCCCCCCATTATTTTTCAATCTATTCTTTTAGTACTCTTGTATTTTAGGTAGATTTTTCACTGAGTTTAGTATTTTAAGCATTGTATCGATCCCTAAAATATTAAAACAATAAATTTCATCAAGATGGTCAAGAACGTTCACCAATGAGCGTCCTTCTGCAAAAATGAGTGAATTCATGCAAACACCATGTCAAATGGACCGCGTTTAGCAGAAAAGAACCAAACCATATCAGCTATTGCCGAATTTAACGGAGCAATTCAATATTCTACGAGAGAACGTTCGTAAGGATTTTTTTTAAAACCTTAAGGAATTTGCTTCGTCCAATGCCGAAAATCTGGAATTTGCACACAAATCCGCACAACCGTTTTCGCATGAAAACATGAATCGCTTTAATGAATTTGGCAATAGCTATCGTGGCTTGGTTCCTTTCTGCTCAACGCTGTCCAGTTTATAGGCTGGCTTTCTTTTTGGACCCAGGGCCGGATTTACTTACTTGCCGCCCATGGGCCGCCTGTATTTTGCCGCCCCCTTCTCATTCGTTTTGAAACATCAATAAAAACCATCAAGTGAACGTGCCGGAAGGGGTGAGGCGTATGAGACGCGTTCACTCGTGTCGGTTACATTTTTTGCGAAAGCCCTGTCAACACTACTAGCAAAAGTTCACGAAACTTGGCGCGGAAGTTAAGTTCCGTAAACCTATCTCTGTATGGACAAGGTCCCCCATTCATAAGAAATGAACCAAAAAATTATGAAAGAACAAACATAAATGTGGTTTAATAATTTTAACTTCCGCCGCCGCGCCGCGCTGACCGCACTGTGTTTGGCGCAATGCGTGAAGTACTCCTACAGTCTTGCGTGCGCTATGCGTTTCGGGCCGACCGCTGCTGCACGCACTGTGTTTGACGCAATGCGTGAAGTATTCATGCAGTCTTGTAGGCGCTATGCGCTATGCTGTCCGCTGCTAGCCGCAGCGACCGAACTGTCTTGGGCGCAATGCGTGAGGTATTCATGCAGTCTTGTAAGCGCTAATATGTGTTACATGCCGACCGCCGCGCCGAGGGTTTCTCCTTTTCATTTCACGTTCTCGTCATCATTGCTCTCTGCGCCGCGCCGTTCCAGGCCAAATTCCGTGTCCGATTTCTCTCTTAGTCTTAACTCGACTAATTAAAGGTGCTGTCTACTGTATCATAGAAGGACGACAAAATTAGAGATTTACTTTCAGGAAATTAGATATTTTGTCACCTTTTCTCGTTCGTAATTTTTTTTTTCTGAATCCGATTTTTCTCTATAGCTACATTTAAAAAAATTGCAAAATTTGCCGCCATGGGCCGCGGCCCATGTTGCCACCCCCTTAATCCGGCCCTGTTTGGACCCTAAAAGCTTCATGACCTAACATCCAAGTCACGGATATGTTCGCACTCTCCTTTTTCAGTTACTCTATGTTTTACTTTCTCGCTTCCCCAGGGTAGAGGAAGTATTGTCATCCTCCAAGGGGGAAAAAAATTTGAAATTTCATCATTTCTAGACGTTGTAAGGTCCATGGGGCCAAAATAACCATACTTGGAAAAATGTGTGTCCGTCCGTCCGTCCGTCCGGCGTCCCCCAAATCTGTCTTCAGCGATATCTCAGAATCTATCTGTTGGATTTCATTCAAAATTTGCAGAGAAGACCATATCTATAGCTACCTTATGCACGTCAAACGATTTCGGGGTACGTTAAAATTTTGGGGGGCTAGGGGCCAAGATCCATTCTTAGCAAAATCACACGGAAAGCTCATTTTGAAAGACTGTAATTTTTTTTTTTTTTTTTTTTTTTTTTTTTTTTTTTTTTTTTTTTTTTTTTTTTTTTTTTAACGGAATACGAATAAGTGTGTCGATTTTCGTCACTCAGTTGGTCCATTCCAAAGGTCCTTTTATCCACAAGATGAAACTTTCAGAGAGTTGCGATTCACGCGGGATTTTTTTATTCAGGCAGCGCCAAGAGTAGGTGGGCGGGGGGTTTACGAACCGCGGAGGAAACTTTTCCCCTGGAAACGGGCCCGTCTCCACTTACAAAAGCGCCGATGCAAATCCGGCTTCCGGCGGGCGTCATTGACGCGAACTTGAAAACGAAAAAAAGAGTCTCCCGGCCGCGGCGACCTTGGCGCTCCCACGCGAGAGCTTTTGAAAGCTCCCGTGCGCGCTTTATAATTAGATCAACCCGCCCGGCCGGGTACCGGATATGGGTCCCATTTCCGGTGGGATCGGGAGCGGTGCTGCGAAAGCTCGTGGCCGCGGGGGACGGGGAGACACGTGCGACGCGCGGGTACCTTTTGCGTCACGGTCGCGCTGCTGACGTCACGAGTGCGGTCTCGTCAGTCGGGAAACCGCCCGCAGTGTCCTGCGTTCGATTGGAGCGTACGATGAATGGGTTCTTCTGGGAGGGCACTAGTGGATCGATTGTTGAAACTGATAGACAAAGCAATAGACTAAGAAGACATAAAGGGTATAAAGCGATCCTATTGGTTGAAATGAGTGGTTCTTATAGACTAGGGAGAAAATGATGGACTAACTATCGGGTCTCTCGTAGGTTGCTGTTAGTTAGTCTATTACCTAGTCCTATGTCCATTAAAACCACCCGCTTCCACCAATAGGATCCCTCCACATCCTTTTTGTCGTCTTTGTCTATAGCTTTGTCTATAAATTTCAACAATCGACCCGCAGGGGCTCGATTGTCGAACCGTTATCGAAGGACCTTGATCGATAGATAGCATTGCCGAGATAGGGATTTATCGATCAAGCGCTTTCGATAACGATTCAATAATCGACTCGCAGAACCGTTATCGAATGACCTTGATCGATCGATAGCATTGCTAAAATAGGGATTTATCAATCAAGCTCATTCGATAACGATTCGATAATCGACTCGCAGAACCGTTATCTAATGACCTTGATCGATAGATAGCATTGCCGAGATAGGGATTTATCGATCGAGCTCGTTCGATCACGATTCAATAATCGACTCGTAGAACCGTGATCGAATGACCTTGATCGATAGATAGCATTGCCGAGATAGGGATTTATCGATCAAGCTCATTCGATACCGATTCAATAATCGACCCGCGGAGTCGCTCGGCGATCCGAACCCCTCACCCCTCCCCCCACGAACCCCTGGTGAGAAAAAAATGTTATTGGATATCCAGGGTCACCGGCAGAGAGGGTGAAATTTTTTTATTTACATACATGAAAGTCGCTCCTTCAACGCACTCCAGCGTTCAACCACCCCCAAACGCCGCGTGTGTCTATCTTCCTTAAGGTTATCGGGCAACTGGCGAGGATTTTTTACTTTGATTAATGGCCTGGTTACACGCTTAAATTTCCGTCAAATTCCGATCAAAATGATGACCAAGATGGCGGTCGAGAGTTATCTAGATTGATAAGTAAAATGAATTGAAACAGCGTGTTGATTGAAATAAGCACGAAATAAGCACGGTTGTGTGGAAATCATATGAAGAATGAGCCCCACACCTCCATCATCTACCATCAAATTTTTGCAGGCCGCAGAAATTTGATGGTAGATGGTGCGCACCAGTCACCATTTGATCGGAAATTGATGGGAATTTGAGCGTGTAACCAGCACATTACAATACAAGGCAGAAAGATAATTCAACGGTCTTCAGTTTAGGTTTCGGTTGTCGCATTCAAAGATAATCAGGATAACCAGACAGTCCCAGCAGACTGATTTTTGAGGTGGGTGGACAAAGCTATAGTCAAAGAAAACAAAGGAAAAATTGAGCGATCGAATGACTAACGGCTACCCAAGAGGGACCCTATACGGGTCAAAATGAATTGCTGATTAAACAATTAAATGGTTTAAAAAAAGTGACAGAAATTTTTCAAATGTGTGTTTTACGATAGTGGAAAGATAATTCAACCTCGGGCGTGGTTTAATTAGAATTTTTTTCATTGTAAAATCTACATTGAAACAGTGATATCACTTTTTACAAAAAACTACAAAGTTAAATCAGCAAATTCATTTTTTCAATGATAAGTCCATCATTTCTCCCCTCTGTCTTTAACAACTATCCATTTTAACCAAGAGGATCGCTCAATTTACCCTTCATCCTCTTTGTCCATTGCTTTGTCTATCAGCTTCATGAATCAGCTCGTCCGATTCAGTTCCTTGCTGGTCATCACAATTCAATTTGCGCTCTTCATACCACACAATTAAGTTTCAGTGATACCACTATTCGAGCTTCGATGTATTGCGGCGTATCTTCGTTATTTGAAGGCGCTTAGTGAAATGGGAGATAGACACGTTCAAATACTCAAACGGCGTTCTTTCTCATGATATCAGCATTGCGCGATTGTGTCTCAGTACCGTCACCAAGGGTTCAGCGATCTTGAACTTGATTTCTTTTCTTAACGTTAGATATCCCGAACGCTTCTCAAAAATAAATATTTCATTGCGAGAAATTCGAAAGCGTCTGAATACCACAAGAGAAGCTCACAGTCAGTGTGCCTGCAATTATTTGTGTATGAATCGTGTACATCCTAAGAGTGTGAATAGTTGCATTCATGCTTTGTTGTTGACACTTGGCAATCGTCGTTACTGTAAAGGCAACTTAACTCTCGGTGCGCCTTCAATTTTTCGGGTATGCAACATGGACATCCCAGGAGTACGAATAGTTGTATACAGGCGTTGGTAGCATGGTTGTATAGCTTCTCCCTTGGTTTTTAACCCGGAGACTTCGGATACACAGGGTCATCCGAAAGCACTGCATTAACCTTGCAATCCCGAAGGGTTTTGCCCTTCTTGAGAGTGGTTGTCAAGTCTTTTCCCTTCATCTCTCGATCAACAAATTTCAAATTCAGCTCTCAAATTTCAAATCTTCATCTCAATTTGTTCAGAAGTTACTGGAGAGGCACTGGAAAACAAACACATTGGATCTAGAGTCCAGACTCTTGAAAACATTGACAAGAAAAAGGATTCTTGATTCAATGAGATTTAAGCTTAAATCAAAAGGAAATCCGCTCAAATTAAGAGGCTTGGTTCTTGATTTAAGCTGAAATCTGATTAAATCAAGAGTATTTTTTCTTGTCGATGTTTTTAAGCGTCTGGACTCTAGATCCAATGTGTTTTTTTTTTTTTTTTTTTTTTTTTTTTTTTTTTTTTTTTTTTTTCCAGTGCGGTACTATTAAATCATCCTCGATGTCTTTTGTATCTTTTCTTTTTTTTCTCTCTTTTTTTTTGAAAATCAAAAACCTTGTCGGTAAGGTCAGGAATCTCTGAGTTTCTCCAGGCTACAAATCGCGACACGGACCCGAGTCGATGGTGCGTTTGTCGAGTGAGTCACAGTTCACAGCGGCGATTAGACGGCGGGGGTTTTATGTCTGGCTTCCAATACGTGACGCGAATGATAACGTCATAACGACGACGTTGACGCGCTCACCGCCGCGGCCTCGCCGTGACGTCAGCGGCTCACATCTCGCGCCCGCGACGAAAATGCGAATTGCAAATCTTGGAATTTTACGAGCCCTCCGCACGTCAACATCACGAAGACAGTGCGGCCGGCTCGGGGACAAAATATTTGTGAACGGGTTTCCAATTGGCCTACGGTTTGCAATACGGAACTACTTTTTCCAGCTTACACGTAAAAACACCGATTTACATCGCACTGGGGGAAAAAAAACACATTGGATCTAAAGTCCAGACTCTTAAAAACATCGACAAGAAAAAATACGGCAATTTTTCCAGAATTTTGCGATTGAGTTTTAGACGCTTCCATTGATATTCAATTTAAGTTATTATTATTTTAATAATCTTCTAACGAATTACTTCATTTCCTTTTGTTTCAGGTTGGTGCTCACTCTCAATCTCCAAATTCTTTAGTAGCTTGACTCTCAGATCGTGTGAGTTCTTCCTCTCTAATCAATTATAATGATCGAAAGCATTTCTTTTAGAATGGTGGAAAACTTGCGAAATCGCCACTGCGTGTGCATGTTCACACGAAATTTTTTCATACCATGGCAGATTTGTTTTCCCTCAGCTTTGCTTCAGCAACAAAATAAAATCTCAACTTTCCTTATTGGAATTGCTCCGAATTCACTGATAGACCGTCAAACACGACTATTTATTAGTCAGCGAACAAGAAAAACTAAGAGTGATCGCCACTGTGACCGTGAACTTTTTGCAAGAGGAAAGTAGAGTGGGCTGGAGTTGAACAACCTATTCCCTCCTCGCCGGCGAAATGTAGCCCATGAAAGTTTGGCAACAGTGCCCTTGTCTCGCGAGTTAACTATGAATGAGCATGGACAAGTAGATGTGTTTTACCTTTACCGCGTTGCCGCGTTTATTCGATTTAACCACTCCCACATATTTACATGTCGTCTTTTCCTCTCCGCTTTAAATCTCGTCCTTGCCCTTCGATGCTTCGCTTTTTTTTCTTTTGCAGAGGCGGATCCAGCAATTTGGCAACACCGGATTCCTCCATTTAAACCTATGCTAAATAATCGATTCTTGTCGGAGCACCTGGCCCCTCCAAGAATCGATACATTTTCATAGGTTTAAATGGAGGAAATCCGGTGTTGCCAAATTGCTGGATCCGCCCATGTTCTTTCGTAATATAAGAGACCGTGGTCCGCTTCTTACACTCTGGAAGGAAAGCTTGATATCTCCCATAAGATTTTTTTCTGGAACCACACAGTTTTTCACCCTGTAAAGTCCTGTCCGATGCAGCGTTCTAGACGCACTAGGTAATGAACTGGTGCACTGTTCATTATAACTTACAACGCCAAATTGTTATCATGACTCGAAAGTGTGATAGCTTCGGAGTCGTACTTTCAACTTTTTCAAATGTCTTAAAAAGTCGAAAATGCAAGCTCCCATATGAAATAACTCCTTCTGATGACCGTAAATCGCGAATTTAGCTTTGCGGACAGATACGAGGAGGACAGCAAAGCATGCACGGAAAATTTTGCTTGTGTACGTTATATTTTTGGACATTTCATGTTTTGGACGACCCATACACACTGAAAAAAAAAAAAAAACACATTGGATCTAGAGTCCAGACTCTTGATAACATTGACAAGAAAAAGGACTCTTGATTCAATCAGATTTAAGCTTAAATCAAAAGTAAATCCGCTCAAATTAAGAGGCTCGGTCCTTGATTTAAGCTTAAATCTGACTGAATCAAGAGTACTTTTTCTTGTCGATGTTTTTAAGAGTCTGGACTCTAGATCCAATGTGTTATTTTTTTCCAGTGCATCAAGAGATATCGACGGTGGAACTACCCTGACCACGCATCTCGCTCGCGATGTTTAAAAATCTCCGCTCCCATTTTATTTCTTTGAAGGAGGACAAATGGATATCATTCCTTGAAGTTTTCGCAGTTTTTATCGCGCTGAGAGGAAATCACGGAAGTTTACAAGAATTGACGTTGAGTAGTTTTCCGTTTAAAAAATGAAGTATGACAGGAAGTCTGCAACGTCACAAACCGCGATACATGGTCTGTTAGTTTCACCGATATGCACTGGAAAAAAAACACATTGGATCTAGAGTCCAGACTCTTAAAACATCGACAAGAAAAAAATACTCTTGATTCAATCAGATTTAAGCTTAAATCAAGAACTAAGCCTCTTAATTTGAGCGGATTTTCTTTTGATTTAAGTTGAAATCTGATTGAATCAAGAGTATTTTTTCTTGTCAATGTTTTCAAGAGTCTGGACTCTAGATCCAATGTGTTTTTTTTTTTCCAGTGTGCTGTTTGACAGACACCACCAACTTCCTGTCTAAACGACTATAGCGTCTACCGCAATCGGTTCATGCATGAAAATTCTCATTTTCGTTTATCTAATCCATACCAATCTTCTAGAAATTGAGGGCAGTCTAATCATTTGATAGTAATACCCATCGGACTCAGCTGAACCGATTATTTTCCAAATCACTTAAACGCCAAAATTGCGAAAGCGAGAAAAAGAAGAAACCCCATTTTATTCGTTTTGTTGACAATCTTCAAATTTTAAAAAAAATGTTTGTCCTTTTAGAAGGCTATTCTGAAATCAGACATGATTGATTATACCATAGAAAACAAATAAAAAACAACCCCTCTATCACCAAAATATAGAGATTGGCGCTTACGTGATTTGGGAAATAATCAGCTCCGTTCCGTCTCGGGGTATATTTTTCGACATATCTAGATGATATTTCATGTAAAAAGAAAAACGTGTGCATCCTCGTGGTTTTTTGTGTCAGCAAATCTCCCTTTGCAGACAGGAGCGGCTTTCTCAGACTAAGAGAAAACCAGATGTAAAACCGCTCTATCGTTTGCATCTTGAAGTTTGTAATCTGACCTGTAAGAGTCTCCAGTTTCCCGAGTCGGCTCTTTTTTTGCCATCGTGGCGTCTGGCGCTAACAATAAGATGAATATTCTATTAGAGGTGCATTTTATTAGCACCCAACGGGGCTGAACGGTTCCAATCACTAATCAGGACCTTATGTAGAAGAAAATGTTAAATATTGAATCCTCTAAATAACTAATGACTGGTGATAATAGCACTGAAATCAGAAATCAAGGGATCACATGGACTACATTTTGCAATTAGGAATTACCATCTCTGGCTCTACCGTAAAAGTACATATCTGCATAGGGAAACCAAAGACATGTACGTTGTTTCTAAAATGGGCCAAAAATAGTGGTTCCTTATTGCAAAATATAATCCACATGATTATCGCGGTTCCCTGGGCGAAAAGATGTAACTCCGTTTTAAGTTAACAAATTTTCTCTTACAATGCAGGGTTGCGACAGTCAGGGAGTACCGGGTAAACCAGGAAATGTCAGGGAACTACATAAAGTCACGGAAAACCTGGAAAAGTCTTGGAAAAAATTGTTAAGCCATCTTTATTTGCCCTCTAGAATGGGTTTGACATTGTTTCTTTTTTGTAACTCTCTTGTATTTTAGGCAGATGAATGAGTTAAATACTCCAAGCATTGTATCGAACCCTAAAACAGTAGATTGTTTTTGAGTTTGCAGCAATGCCAAATCGAAGTGCAGGTGTACCAGCATGTTCTCACTCTTTCTTGGTGAGATCATTCTAGAATTCTGCGTATATTTCTTATTTTAAGACAAATTTTTATGAACAAGTCCAATGCTACAACATTCAGTTGGAGTAGTACCTTTTGCACCAAGGAGTCAACATTCCTGGCTCATCCATAAAGCATCTTTTTGCTTCGGAAAACGAATGGCACAAAATGTTGCTTATGAAAATGATGAGCCAGAAATAGTGGTTCCTTATTGCAAAATGTAGTCCTCCAATCTTTGTCGTATGTGCTTTGCGTGGGCCGAAAGCTGTGAATATTAATAGCTTGTGTATGAATACCAAAATTTACTTCTTCTTCGCCTTCTTCTCCTTCTTCTTCTTCTTCTTCTTCTACTTCGCTGACCATTGCTCTTTTTTCGTTGTCACCGCATGCACCGCAATGCTATCTTTCGCATTTGCTCCGAATGTTTCGCACTTTAAGATAAAATTGTCACCCATGACTCAATTTGTAAGAGAGAGATAGCGCTATAATGACTCTCTCTTGCACATTGAGTTAATGGGCGACATCAGTTATCGTAGTTTGATGCATCAATTTACGATTAATCTACACAATTTTGAATTTATTCTACTCAATGTTAATGCTGCTACGCGTTAGTGCGCGTTATCTTACACATTACGATAATAATTGCTTAACAAAGACACAAATCGTATAGCAGCGTATTGTAGTGGCGAATCTCGTCCCTAGATCACATAGAATTGCCTTGATGAAAATGGCTCAAAATCACGATATCGCGCTGGAAAAGTCCACGATACACTCCTAATTTCACAATCTCCGTAAGAATTATGCATTTTTATAAGCTTTCCGTTTCAAAAATGATACCACGCTGGAAAAAAAAACACATTGGATCTAGAGTCCGGACTCTTTGAAACATCGACAAGTAAAAATGCTCTTGATTCAATCGGATTTTTTGCTCAAATCAAGAACCAAGCCTCTTAATTTGAGCGGATTTCCTTCTGATTTAAACTTAAATCTGATTGATTTAAGAGTATCTTTTCTTGTCAATGTTTTCAAGAGTCTGGACTCTAGATACAATGTGTTTTTTTTCTCGTGTACCACGGCAGGTGAACATTTCGTCAGAGGAATTTTTCCGTCCAACCCTTTCATTCTTCTCAGTATTAATGCTGCTACGCGTTACGGCTCAGTTTCTTGCTCTATCTTGTACATTACGATAATTATTACTTCTTGAAGACGTAAACCGTGAGACAGCGCAGCGTGTTGGCAGAGCCCGTCCCTAGATCACATAGAATCACCTTAAGAAACAACTCCTCTTCTTGCTTTAGCTACAGTTGTCAACAGTCCCATTTTAACTGTCCAGTGTCCATTTCCTCCGGGTGAGGGTATTGTATCCGTGGGTCCAGGAGGGACGGCCCGGGCGACAAGCGACAACGCCGGTCCCGGAGCGGCGGCGCCCGGCCGATCGACGGACGTTAGCACCGTCGCCGCGACCGGTTTTTTCCCGTGCGGCTCTTTGTTCCCGGGCTCGGTTTTTTCGCAGTTTCGAGGTTTTCCCCCTCGGAGCCGGGCCGGGGCCGGGCGCGACCCGAGCGCGGCCGCAGGGAGCGAGGAAGAGTGGGTCAACGGCCTAGACGCGGCGCGGCCTTGGTCGCGTACCCCCGCCCGCCCCCCGCCCGCCCCCCGCCCGCCCCCCGCCCCCTCGAGGGGATTCGCCGAGCCGGGGCCGGCTAGGCAGGCGTGGGGTAGCAATTTCAGGTCTATGCACTCGCTGCGGCTGCGGTGTGGCTGTGGCGCTCCCCCTGGCCCCGACCCTTGCCCCTGCCGGCCCTCCACTGTCTGACAATGACCCCTGTTGCCGCGCGGGTCGCCACCTACGCGCTCGGCCACCATCGAAATGCACATCGAGTATCCCTTCATACGAAAGAACCCATATGGGAATGGAGATGTTGCATGTGTGAGGGATTTGCGATTTGACTGTTGATTCTTATGTTAAAGTTCGCGAGAAGCACGATGGTGCCACTGGTTTTCTCTGAAATCATCTTCCAAGCTCAAAAAAAGCTCTCAAGTTGAGGCCCAAATGGAGGGGATATCCCACCCTACCCTGAGAGTCCATCTCTCCATCAAGACGAACTCTCCATGCAAAGATAGGGAGCAAATACATTGACAGGGCTGCCACTTCATTTGGGGACTCCAAAACTGAAAGCACGGCAACCCTGCTAATGTATTTGCTCCCTATCATTGCATGGAGAGTTTGTTTTGATGTAGAGGTGGACCCTCAGGGTAGGGTGGGATATCCCCTCCATTTTGGCATCAACTTAAGACCTTTTTTTAAGCTTGGGAGATGATTTGAGAGAAAACCAGTGGCATTATCACGTTTCTCGCGAACTTTTACATAAGAATCAATGGTCAAATCGCAAATCCCTCACACATGCAACATCTCCATTGTACGGACTTGAAGGCAATGCGTCTCTAAATCTTGTTTTTTTTTTTTTTATTCAATATTCTGACAGTTAGTAGATTACGAGGCAATTTACTGCGTATTTTTGGAGCCAAAACCCCGGTTAAAGCCAAATTAACATTATCAAACTTTTCATTCAACTTTTGAATGCAACTTGTCGAATGGAATAAGTTACAAAGTGTGATACTGACGCGAGAAAACGACATTTGATGAAAACTTGAACGGAAAGCTGAATGTGTTACTTTGATCTTTTCGTTCAACGGAGAGTAATCGAATGAAATTTTTTTGCGTTCAACTTTTCATCACAACTTTTCGTTCAGTTATGTCGGATGAAATGTTTGATAGTGATAATTGGACTTAAACCCGCTTTTAAAAATTCCAAAGACTCGATGGCATTTCAAACGCGCCGCAATAGCGAGAGCACGATGGAAAAGGTGTACTGGGGCAGTGAAATCGCCAGCTCCTCTCATTTTACACTGTTCTTTGTTTGTTAAGATAAAACGTATTATAATGCGGAATCGTCGCTGATCGTCGCGTTCGTCGATGCAGAAAGGTTACCAGCATCGATGGCATTCGCACAGTAGGGGAAACCCTGCTGTGCAAATGCCATCGATTCTGAAAAATCGCAGTCTCCCATGGTCAGTAGTGCGTGGGATTTTTGATAGATTTAATCCCAGGTACCATGTGAATGTGTCTCTCACGCGTTGAAGTCCCTCGAGTGAAGGAATATGAATATCATTTCATGAAAAAGATTGTCTAGACTATCCACCTTTCTTCGTCAGAATTCGAAGAATATTTGAGATGGAACTATTCTCTACCAGCTCCAAAAGTTAAGGAATTCAATTTCTTATTGTTCTCGCGGAGATCGTGGTTTTCGTCTGAAGGCAGAGTGCTTTCTAATTCCTGAAGGTTCCCGTGGGAATTCCGCCATTCTGAGCCTTTCGCCTTGAGTTTCTCCTGGTGGTAAAGACAATACTGTCTTGCGAAGAATAAACGCCGTATGAGCCTTTACGTGTTGCCAAATTTTCTTCGATAACATGCGAATTTATAGGAAAACTTTTGATTGTATTTCTCCCAATTTTTCAAAGAATTTCATCGCAAATTAATCTACAGTATTTGAAAATTACAAGGAGATATACCTCTCTCAAAAAATACGATTTTTTTGGAGGCAATTCAGCAACTCTCGAATGTTCTTACCGCGTTTTTCCTGAGCACGGCAGAGAATTGGACAGGAATATTCAGAACTGGAGAAATCTCCTTCCGGACCTATGTTCATGCACACAGCTTATTGTTGGTATCATTCTTTAAATATTGGTCTAGACGTTGGACGCATATAATTTCCCTTACTCTGTAAATGCCGGATGCTGAAATAGTTACTATTAAACTGAATTCATGGATCTCAGGATTACGAAATAGAATACCAAAAAAATTCCTCTGAAAAATTGGAGGAAAATGTGTCACAAATCCCTGAGAATTCCTATTTTATCAAGGAACTTTTCGGCTCATACGGCGTTCTTCCTTACACTGAAAAAAAAGCAGCTTGGATCAAGCATGATAATTCTTGAATTCGCCGCCAAGAATTTTTCTTATCTTGCTTTAAGCTGACTTTTTCTTGATTCAAGAAAAATAATGCTTGGGTTAAGCAAAAAAGTAGCTTATTTTAACCAGCAACATTCTTGATTTAAGAAGAAATACTTCTTGGCGGCAAATTTAAGATTCTTTTTTTTTTCAGTGTAGCGCTGCAGTACGTTGCCTAGATTGCAAGTGCGGGGTCCCTATATAATATATCGTCTCTGGCTTTCCCGCAGGAACGAAGCTCCGGGCAGGTCTTCGGTCTTGGGAGTGGTGAATGGTGGTCGTCCTGGGCGTCGGGGGGGGGGGGGGGGGGACC
>NW_017547142.1:2646644-2679203 GCF_001854935.1 Bemisia tabaci | reverse complement strand
AACCCCCCGCCCCCCCCCTCGGGGGGCCCCCGCCGCGGTGCGTGCGAGATGCGCGACTCGGAAGATGTGTGTCGAGAAGAGGGTATTCGCCTCTGGAGCCCCCGATGTTGCCGCGCCAAGGAGTCCCCGGGACCCTCGTTCCGGAAGGATTGAGGAGGATTTTGTTCGAGGCGATGGGTCCTCACTGGGAAAAAAAGCACATTGGAACTAGAGTCCAGACTCTTGAAATCATTGACAAGATAAAATACTCTTGATTCAATCAGATTTTTGCTTAAATCCAAAGGAAATCCGCTCAAATTAAGAGGTTTGGTTCTTGATCTTAGCAAAAATCCGATTGAATCAAGAGTATTTTATCTTGTCGATGTTTTTAAGAGTCTGGACTCTAGATCCAATGTGGTTTTTTTTTCCAGTGCTTGAAAAGTCGGGGAAACTGCGGGAAAGTCAGTGAGTCTTAGTCGACTGGAAAATGCTCGAATGTGCGACCGCCGAGGGGATGCAAAAATCAGGGTTTTCTCGGTCAGAGGGATTTAAAAAACCTGGAAAAATCGTCAAATCACCTTCATTTGCTTTCTCGCGTGGGTTTCACGTTTCGAGCAACAAATTTTGCCTGACTAATATTTCTAGCTTCGTCTTTTGAACTATCTGGCATTTGTTCAATCAACAAAATGTCTCGGGGTATTTAATTTTTTAAATTCTGTGGCAACCCTATCTATAACCTACCTCCCTAGTCCTTTGCAACTATTCGCTCCCACCAATAGGATCCCTTCATAACCCTTTTGTCTCCTTTGTCAAAAACATTGTTCATAGATTTCCAAAATCAGCACGCAGGGAATTTTACCGAGATGTGCCTGGGAAATCAGGGAAATATCAGGGAATTTCATTCTCAAGATTCGGTGGCAACCCTCTCTGAAAAAAAAAACACATTGGATCTAGAGTCCAGACTCTTAAAAACATCGACAAGAAAAAATACTCTTGATTCAATCAGATTTAAGGTTAAATCAAGAACCAAGCCTCTTAATTTAAGCAGATTTCCTTTTGATTTAAGCTTAAATCTTCTTGAATCAAGAGTCCTTTTTCTTGTCAATGTCTTCAAGAGTCTGGACTCTAGATCCAATGTGTTTTTTTTCCAGTGATCCTGTTTTTTGGGGAAGGGGTGAGGGGTGTGTTTAAGTATAATAACTGAAATACCTCGTCTACATGTGAAGTAGGAGAAGATGCAGAGTCCGAGGAGCATTGCAACGTACTCCGTTCCATTCTGTCAAACTCGGTTCATCTTTTTCCGATCGTTGCCCTCGCTCTACAGGCACTCGGCCGAGCGAGGCCCATGCCCTCGCAGCTGTCATAAAGAAGCCCCGAGAGTCAATGATGAGGAATTGCAAATTCGCCAGGAGCAACGCAACGTGAGCACTTCCGCGCGGTCAAACTCAGAAGCTCAGGCTCATAGCTCAGAACGCCGCTCAGGTGACTGAAGTTAATATCGCGGCGGCCATCAAAATTCTACCGGACAGGGTTCTCATAAGTAGTCATGGAATACCGGGAAAATCGGAAAATGCTGGGGACTTTTTAACAGTCAGGGAAAACCGAGAAATGGCAGGGAAAATTTGTTAGATCACCTTTATTTGCTTCCTAGAATGGATTTGAGGTTTCGAGCAATACATTTTGCCTGAAAACAATTTTCAATCATGTCTCCTTCACCACCTGTCATATCCTCAATATTGTCAGGGCTTTTTCTTTTCCCTTTTTTTCTTTTTTTTTTTCTTTCTTATTTAAAAAACTTCGGAAAGTCAGGGAATTTTGTCCATATGAGTCAGAGTTCTTTTTTTTCTTTTTAAATTAAAAAAGTCAAGGAATTACAATGTTTCAGGCGATTTTTTACCCTGAAAAGAAAATTTGAAAAAAAGTCCAAAAATGTAGACGCGACGAACAGCCCTAACTTGAGAGACCGGCGATCGGTCGGTAGGAAGTGGGAAACAGGCCGGACGTGCGACGCACAATGGGTCGAGTCGAGTCAATTAGAGAGGTCGGTCATGAAACTTTTGACTAAAATGCAAATTTTGATGCTGATTTCACCACATTTCGAACTGTTAGGGTTGCGTTCCGACGAAAATTTCGCGAGGGAACTTATGAAACTACTCTCAGATTTGGCCTGGTTACACGATTATATTCCCGTCAAATTCCGATCAAAATAATGACCAAGATGGCGGTCGAGAGTTATCTAGATTGACGAGTAAAATTAATTAAAACAGCGTGTTGATCGAAATAAGCATGGGATAAGCACGGTTGTATCAGATGAAGGATGAGCCCCACAGCTTCATCATCCACCATCAAATTTTTGCAGGCCGCAGAAATTTGATGGTAGATGGTGCGCACCAGTCACCATTTGATCGGAATTTGACGGGAATTCGATTGTGTAACCAGGCCAATTGGGCCTGTTGCAAACTTTTGCTAGAGCAAAAATAAGAGTTGTTTCTTATAGATAATGCCTCCAAAATCACGATGAGCGCATCGGCAAAGTCTGAAATGCAATCATAACTTCACAGTCTGCGTAAGAAATTTGCGGTTTTTTGAGCTTCCCGCTTCAAAAGCGATACTACGGCACAGGTGAACATTTTGTAAGAGGAGTCGTTCCATCGTCGGCAATACTCATCATGGCCGACGCCAATCCGCCAAAACACGTGTGATGGGACGAGATAATACCTGAACTGGATTAGACCAGATAACAATCGGCGTGTTTTACGTTCATGTTTTCCACGCCCGCATTGATTGACCTTGAACTCTCCTCGAATTACGCGCAAAACTGCGCGCAAGTGTCGGCCATGATGAATATCGCCGACGATGGAGCGACTCCTCTAAGAAAATGTTCACCTGTGCCGTAGTATCGTTTTTGAAGCGGGAAGCTTAAAAAACCGCAAATTTCTTACGCAGATTGTGAAGTTATGAGTGCATTTCAGACTTTGCCGATGCGCTCATCGTGATTTCTGAGGCATTATCTATAAGAAACAACTCTTATTTTTGCTCTAGCAAAAGTTTGCAACAGGCCCATTCTCAAATCTTTGTATAAACGGAGTTATAAGCGTTTAAAATTTCCAAATTTTGTCCTAGCTCGCCTATCGGCTCGCTCCTTGTGCGACGGTGCGTTCCCAGAAGCGCGCGACGGCCGCCAACGCCGGAGGAGGAAACTGTGCCACCGGCGGCGGCGGGGACGGCACGGCGCTGGAGCCGCGCATCCTCACGTCACGTCATCGGCGGCCGAAGACGACGCGGTCGACGTCGTCGCCGGGTGAACGACCCCGCTCCTGGATCCAGGGAACTTGGCCAAACGTTGAACCCAGCAAGGTCCCACCGGCACCGGCCGATGGACCGACCCGCCATCCTCCGCCGGTCATCCATTCTCGCGCCAAACCCACCGACCCGCGAGGGCGTTAAACCCGAGCCGCCGAGCCCCCCGCCCCCCACCCCAGCGAGGAATTTTCCGCGGGAAACGCAACGCGGGTCCGAGCACGTTTTCTCGCCGCCGGGGGAGTTTTCCCGGTGCGCGGCGGCGAGGGGTGGCAGGGTTGCCGCAGTCCGGGAGAACAAGGAAATGTCGGGGGATTTTATGAAGCCAGGGAAAATCGAAATGTCAGGGAATATCATAAAGCCAGGGAAAATGGAAATTTCAGGGAGTTTAGTAAATCCAGGTATAATGGAAGTGTCAGGGAATTTTATAAAGTCAGGGAAAATGGAAACAGGGTGTCTAGCATCAGGAGAAACCGAAAAATATCAGGAATTTTGGCCGATCAGGAAAATATCCGGAAAATCGAAAAAATCGAACGTTTTATCAGGAATTTTTCCTACGCGAATCTCCTCAGCGGAGAAAGTCTTAATGCTTTTTGCCTATACCGTGCCAGGAGTCGAGAAAAATTAGGAAAATATCAAGAATTTTCAAAATGAAAAAATCAGGAATTTTTTATAAAATATCAGGAAGAATCAGGAAAATATCAGGATTTTTCAAAATTAATAGACACCCTGGGGAATGTCCGGGAATTTTATAAAGTCAGAGGAAATGACGAAAGTGTTAGAGAAGAACAGTTAAGCCACCCTCATTTGGACCGCGTTAAGCAGGAAGGAACCAAGCCACATCAGCCATTACTAAATTTAATTGGGCAATTCAATTTTTTACATGAAGACGGTTGTGCGAATTTTCGTGCGAATTCAGTGAATTTTCTGTATAGTACGAAGCAAATTCTTTTAAATCCTCAAAGGAATCTGCACGAACGTCCTCTCGTAAAAAATTGAATCGCCCGATGAATTTGGCAATAGCTGATGTGGCTTGCTTCTTTTCTGCGAAACTGTAAGGGAAAATCACGAAAATTTCAAGGAAAAATTGATTAGCACCTTTATTTATTTTCTAGAACGGAGTTGACGTTTCGAACAACAAATTTTGCCCAAAAACTATTTCTAGTTATACCTCTTTGACAACATGGCATATCTTCAATTTTTAGGGAATTTCAACAAAATGCGTCAGGGAAATGCCAGGGAATTTCATTTTCCAAATTCTGTGGCAACCCTGTACGTCTAACTTTTAAATTACAAAAATTGCAAAGTTTTCTCTGCGTTCCACAAAATCGTTAGTTCGCAGATAAGCGGTATCGTTCGTTAGCCTTTGATATTTCCCCATCTGAAGCTATGGTAAAGAATCGATAATTAAGGTGTCAGTTACCAACACCCTGCCAATCGATCCTTCGCTATAGTTTTAAAGGACGGATCGACCGATATATCGCTAAGCACGCCACGCAACAGGGTGGGTTTCGACGCAGTTGTTGCCGCGGGGTTATGGGCTTCTCGGCCTCCATTTCGCGGGCGTCGTCCTTTTTCATCCCCCCGGCCCCCCGCCCCTCCGCCTTTAGAAAGGGTTGATGGAGTGTTTTGAGTCGCAGGGAACGCCTGAGGAAAGGAGGGGAGGTTTTGGTTTTATGAGGCTGAGGTAACGCTGAGAAAATTAAGGGTGCTGAAAAATGATGGAACGCGGGTTCGTTGATCGGCGTAGATGTGCGGGGAGGGTTTACAAATGCGTACTATTGAATTAATTTTACTTATCTCGTTATTTGCATATAATAGGCGGATCCTGACACAGAGGTCTCCCCGTCTCCCCTGGAAAATCTTCGAAATTTTTAAGTATAAAATACACGGGGAAAAACCACATTGGATCTAGAGTCCAGACTCTTAAAAACACCGACAAGAAAAAGTACTCTTGATTCATTCAGACTTCAGCTTAAATGAAGAACCAAGCCTCTTAATTTGAGTGGATTTCGTTTTGATTTAAGCTTAAATCTGATTGAATCAAGAGTCCTTTTTCTTGTCTATGTTTTCAAGAGTCTGGACTTTAGATCCAATGTGTTTTTTTTCTAGTGTATATGGTTTAAGTCAATTTCCGGTGCTGCCGTTTTATTTTGCCAAAGATTCCAGGGTTTTCGGAATGAATACCAATTTCGAAAAGTTCCGAGAAAAGTTCTGATATTATCAAAACTTCCGAGATTTGTCTGGATTTAGCTTCTAAGATCTTCAAATTCGATTTTAAAAACCATCTACCTAATTTGATAAATAATTGGTCTAACCAACGAAACATCCTGAAATTTCGTGAAATATTCCGAACCTAGCTGGATATTCCGGAAATTCCGAAGATTTTGAGAAATTGCAATAGTTCAGAAATTCGGCAGCAAAGTCAATTTTTACAAGAGAAAGTTTGTGCAATTTTTTTTTTTATTTTTTCAGGAATTTGCCTCGTACTAAGCAGAAAAAAGCTCAGTAATCCGCAAGACCGTTTTCATGTAAAAACTTTAATCATCCAATTAAATTTGACAATGGCTGACGTGGCATGGTTCCTTTCTGCATAATGCGGTCTGATTATGTTGAGGCATTAAACGGTTGCCGGCAATGGACAAGCGGCATACATGCCGTCTTATCGAATTGCAATTTGCAATCATTATTTCCTTAGGGTTTTTGAGAATACTATTCCAGTAATAACGTTATCATCACCTATATGATCATCGTCCTTAAATTAGATCTACAAGAGCCAGCTCTTTTTCATGTAACTTTCCACAAATTTCCAAGTAGAAACCATGCTATAAGACTGTCTCAAGATCTCTAAAGAATCAGGATATCAGAGAAGAATACCCAGCGCGCAATATTTTACTACTCCGACTGCCGCGTATATCCATGTACCACGGACTTCTCGAGTATCGGTCAATAATTAATATTGATGATTGATTGTATGATTTTCCGAAGGAACGGACTAGAGTTTTCTGCGCAGTTACTTCCTACGTCTGCTTGCTTACCGCGGCTCTTGTTTGCGCAATTCTTCGTATTTTCCTGCCTCGGGTGAGATTTCCATTGATAATCGATTGCAAAAGGCAAGGACGTCGCACAGAATAATGAGCTGTTTATGTTGCCGCTCGTATTTCATAGATTCTTCTTATTATTTGAGCACTAACAAATATAAGGAATGTCCTTATGCATTCGAATTAAACAGACGTTAATATTGTCAAGGAGCTATTAATCGAACTGAAGCCATTCTTTCTACGAACAACGTATGAATCTTGTAGTGCTGCTTGGTATAAATTTGCGGGAGAGCGATTTTTCGGGATTTTTCCTCAACAAAATCATTTGCATCAGGGTATTTTCTTCTTTTTATCTTCTCTTTTTTCTCATGAAAATAAATATCGTGTGTGGGCGTTCGTTTTGCTGCAGATGTCATAAGAAAATTGCACCGCACTGGGAAAAAAAACACATTGGATCTTGAGTCCAGACTCTTAAAAACATCGACAAGAAAAAATACTCTTGATTCAAGCAGATTTAAGCTTAATTCAAGAACCAAGCCTCTTAATTTGAGCGGATTTCCTTTTGTTTTAAGCTTAAATCTGATTGAATCAAGAGTCCTTTTTCTTGTCGATGTTTTCAAGAGTCTGGACTCTAGATCCAAAGTGTTTTTTTCCAGTGCGTCTAAGCGACAGGGTTGCCACAGTCAGAGAATACCTGGAAAACCGGGAAAAGTCAGGGAATTTTAAAATTTTGAACATTGAATTGTCAAGGAAAATGACGAAAGTTTCAGGAAAAAATTTTAAAACCTTTATTAGCTTTTTAGAATAGATTTGACGTTTAGAACAACAAGTGTTGCCAGGAAACTATTTCAAATTATGTCTTATTACATGTTTCATTTGTCTGGGAATTTTACTCAACTGTGTCAGGGAAATGTCAGGAAAATGTCATTTTCTAAATTTTGTGGCAACCTTGAAGCCAGTGGCCAACAAAAGCGTGGATCATTGGCTATCGATATTTTCCCAATTGAAGCTATGGTAAACAATCGATTGTTCAAGTTTACCCTGATAATCGATCCTTTTCCATAGGTTTAAATGGTAGAACAATCGATTCATCGCAATGTACACATTATATGTCTTTTCTACCGCGGATGGCTCAATTCCCGCGCTGCACGCCTCGTTTCCTACGTGAAATTTTGATGGGGGCAACGCGTAACGATTCGGACCTCGCCTAATGGCTCACTTTACCTCTACTGTGCCAAGGATAAACTCCGCATGAAAAATTGAAGGTTGCCGAATCTTTTCTGATTCACGCTTTACTTTCGAGACGATTCTGTAATTTTTTCTTTTAACTTAAATACATTTTAGTTTCAATGGGCCAGTTGCGCTGGTTACAGAATCGTGATTCGTTGCTTGATTCCTGTAGGTAGCTGAAAATAGTAAGATCTGTCTGAACAGCAACTTTAACCGTTCAATATTGACCGTGAATCGCGCTTGGAAAAATTCGGTTTATGACGTCATCTACCGCGGTGGTGTCACCGTTGATAGCTTATACCTTGCTTTTATCAATCAGTGAGACACACTTTTACACTAGTCACTCAACTTGTAACTCGGATGAAAGCGAGGGGATGACGTCTTAAACCAAATTTCTCAAAGCGCGATATCTCGGTTAAAATTCATTGTAGAAATTTGCTGTTTGGACAAAACTTATTAGTTGTAGCAGGTCTACAAGAATCAAGCATCAAAACATGATTCTGTGACCAGCGCAACCGGCCATGGCCACCGTACTTACGGGCTAAATAGACATATCTACGGTGTAAGTCGGCAATCACATAACTCGGTTTGCGACGTCGCAGACTTTCTGTCATACTTTATATTTTAAACAGAGAACTTCTCAACGGCAATTCTTTAAAACTGCCTTGATTTTTCTTCTCTGTGCGAAGAAAATTCTGCAAAAACTTCAAGGAATGATGTCAATTTGTTCTCCTTTAAAAAAAAAAAAAAAACAACACAGAGGCGGAGATTTTCAGACACCGCAAACGATTTATGTGATTGCCGACTTACTCCGTCGATATCGACCTCGTTGTGGGTGTAGCACCCAAACAGTCGAAGCTGCGGCTCCAGCATTCGGAACTTTCGGCCTCTGAGCCCGGAACGGACGGTTTGTCTATATAGCCCGTAACTATTCTTTTCAGTGCGTAAATATGGCAACGCCCCGGTGCAGATACGGTTTTCTCCCTAGTACGGCAGCATTCGCTCTGGCAACTGGCTCGGATCCCCGACATTGGAAGCGGATCCGTGGAAATCCGCGGGGGGTTGCGGCGAACGGGGCGGGGGGCGGGAGGGGCACACAAAGGAAAGCGCACAGGTTCAAAAATAGTCGTTGTAAACTAGCCGCGTGCCCCGAGGTAGCGCGGGTGCGGGCGCCCTCGCCAACCGAGCCAAATATAGATTCGTCTGCACGGAATTATCATATTTTCCATTATTTTCAACCGCCCCCCACCCCACACCCCCGACCGTACCCTTCTGGGTGTTGGGCGATTCGACTCTCAGCCACCGTCTTCGCGGTACCATTATCAGGGTTGCCGTAGTCAGGGAATACCGGGAAAACCGGGAAATACCAGGGAATGGAGATGTTGCATGTGTGAGTGATTTGCGATTTGACTGTTGATTCTTATGTAAAAGTTCGCGAGAAGCACGATGGCGCCACTGGTTTTCTCTGAAATCAACTCCCAAGCTCTAAAAAAGCTCTCAAGTTGAGGCCCAAATGGAGGGGATATCCCACGCTATCCTGAGAGTCCACCTCTACATCAAGACAAACTCCCTATGCAAAGATAGGGAGCAATTACATTGACAGGGCTGCCACTTCATTTGGAGACTCCAAAACTGAAAACACGGCATCGCCGCCAATGTATTTGCTCCCTATCTTTGCATGGAGAGTTTGTTTTGATGTAGAGGTGGACTCTCAGAATAGCGTGGGATATCCCCTCCATTTTGGCCTCACCTTGAGAGCTTTTTTTGAGCTTGGGAGATGATTTCAGGGAAAACCAGTGGCACCATCATGTTTCTCGCGAACTTTTACATAAGAATCAATGGTCAAATCGCAAATCCCTCACACCTGCAACATATCCATTGGGTTCGTCGAGAACAATTTGCACCCCTCGTCGCGACTCAAGCTAACGTGAGGGCGCATCTTGATTTCCACGTGAGCCCTGTTTTACATACGAGCCCATGCTTTCTGGGGCTCGTTCCGAAACCGAGATACGCCCTTACGTCAGAGGACGTCCCGAGCGAAACCGACCCGAAAGCTCAAGTCGACGGTGTCACGAATCGGTTGAAAAAGACGGATCTTGATTGTACATTATGTACTCGGCGAGAAACAAATGCTCAGCGTAATAGCGTGATGATGATCGAAAACGAGGCGAACCCGACCCGACCTTTCATTTCCGCCGTAATAAGCAGGGAGCCCTGCCGAGATCCCGAGAAGTGAGGCTAACCTCCGTCATAAATTATTCCGGCGATGTTTCGCCCGGAACTTTTGTTATCTCGGCGGACGCGGAGGGTTGTCACCGTGTCGTGCCGGCCCCGGTCGGGTCGGGTCGCGCGACTTCGAGACAGAGATTCGCCTGAACTTGGTGGCCTCCTCGAACTTATCGGCGTGGGCCGCGACCCACAGTGGGTCGAATCAGTAGGAGGCACTGGAAAAAAACACATTGGATCTAGAGTCCAGACCCTTGAAAACATTGACAAGAAAAAATACTCTTGATTCAATCATTTTTTTGCTTAAATCAAAAGGAAATCCGCTCAAATTAAGAGGCTTGGTTCTTGATTTAAGCTTAAATCTGATTGAATCAAGAGTAATTTTTCTTGTCGGTGTTTTTAAGAGTCTGGACTCTAGATCCAATGTGTTTTTTTCCAATGGAGGTCTGACAAAATTTGGAATTTTTAAACGCTTATAACTCCGTTCATACAAAACTTTGAGGTTCTGAGAGTGGTCTCATTGGTTTCCTCGTGAAATTTTCTTCCATAAGCACCCCTTGAAATGTATAATGTGATGAAATGTGACGAAAAAGTTGCAGTTTTGGTAAAAAAAATTCTTGTCCGACCTCTCTAATTGACTCGGAACTTATCAGCGTGGGCCGCGGCCCACATTGGATCGAGCCAGTAAGAGAGGCTGGACAAAATTCGGAAACTTTAAACACTTATAACTCCGTTTATGCCAAACTTTGAGGTTCTGGAAGTGGTCTCATTGGTTTCCTCGTGAAATTTTCTTCTTTAAGCACCCCTTGAAATGTAAAATGTGACGAAATAAACGTCAAAAGTTGCAGTTATAGTAGAAAAATTAATGTCCGACCTCTCTAATGGAGATGTTGCATGTGTGAGGGATTTGCAATTTGACCTTTGATTCTTATGTAAAAGTTCGCGAGAAACACGATGGTGCCACTGGTTTTCTCTGAAATCATTTCCAAGCTCAAAAGAAGCTCTCAAAGTGAAGCCAAAATGAAGGGGATATCCCACCCTACCCTAAGAGTCCACCTCTACATCAAGACAAACTCTCCATGCAAAAATTGGGAGCAAATACATTAGCAGGGTTGCCGTGTTTTCAGTTTTGGAGTCCCCAAATGAAGTGGCAGCCCTGTCAATGTATTTGCTCCCTATCTTTGCATGGAGAGATTGTTTTGATGTAGAGGTGGACTCTCAGGGTAGGGTGGGATATCCCCTCCATTTTGGCCTCACTTTGAGAGCTTTTTTTGAGCTTGGGAGACGACTTCAGAGAAAACCAGTGGGACCATCGTTTTTCTCGCAAACTTTTCCATAAGAATCAACAGTCAAATTGCAAATTCCTCACACATGCAACATCTCCATTCGGAAACTTTAAACGCTTATAACTCCGTGTATACAAAACTTTGAGGTTCTGTAAGTAGTATCATTGGTTTTCTCGTAACCATGAGCACCCCTTGAAATGTAAAATGTGACGAAATAGACGTCAAAAGTTGCAGTTTTAGTAAAAAAATTCTTGTCCGACCTCTCTAATTGACTCGGTCCACTGTGCGGCCCGGGTAAGTAGGGCGATAAACATAAACACAGGGAACGTCGCTTTCGTTCTCGTAACTGCTAGTATCACCGGGCCTAAGGTCACCGGGTCTCTTTGTCGTGATGGTGGTATCGCCGTCCAATTCGAGGCGCCCTAAATCATAACCAAATCAGTTTAACGACATTGAGGACATCTAGACATTAACTTCAACATTTTGCTCGTCGCAACTGTGAATGTCGGAGTAGCTTTGTCGTGCCGGTGGTATGTCTTGTAAATTAAGGCGCTGCTAATAATACTCGAACAGTTCGAACTTGTTTTTAGTTTATATGACGTTTAAAAGGGTACCTTTGTAACCTTGCAAACGGAAAATATGAAATTTCATGATGCTAAGGAGCGAAGAATGCAAGGTCGTGGGTTGTTCTGTCGTGCTGGTAACGTGACCGATGAGGCATCCTAAATCAGTGCAGCTCACCGAGTGACTTTCGATTAGCGTGATTGCGTTTTAATTAAATTGATGAGTCTCGGAACGGAAAGTTGTCTCTTTGCATATTTATATATTTTATTCGTTTTAACGGTACACTCTGACAGGAGTCATCGAGTGTAGTCGCTAGTATTCCTCGTAATTCTTGTCGTGTCGGTGGCATAACCGACCGCATGAAGGCACCATTAAGCTATCTTTCGGAAACAATAACGATACGGTAAAAGTTTCAAGATCGAGTCGTGTCGTGTGGGCGGCGTAACCGACCGAATGAAGGTACCGCTTATCCATATTTCAGAAACGATTAAGATGCGGTAAAAGTTTCAAGATCGAGTCGTGTCGTGTCGGCGGCATAAGCGAGCGAATGAAGGCGTTATTAATCCGGCTTGATCCGTCATCCAGAAACGATTACGATTGTCGTGCGGCGAGTGATCCTCCGGGGACTCGACGTCAAGGCGCAGGACCGGCCGGAGAGTGGAGGTCGTCCTTGCCGTGCGGGTCACCGCTCACATAATTGCAGGAGCCGATTGTCGGAGCTGGAATATTTGATGTGTGTTTACTCTGGCGAGGACGCCCATTGTGCGGGACCTTGATTAGTCGAGGGGCGGCTGTGTCGCACGAGTCTCGTCGGGAAATCCGGGATCCGCGGTTGTTTTCCAGAGCCTATCGATATTCGGTGGCCTCAAATTGGACGCGTGGCCTCGATGGCCTAATTCGACGCGTGGCCGAATCTGCCTGTGTTGCCGCAGTTTTCTACGAGTTTGTGAGCCGAGTCTGAAAGTTCGACAGCAGTGCTGCAGCTTTCACGTTCTCAGGTATTGGAAGTGTGATAATGCAGAGATCAGTTTAATCGTTCATCGGGGAAAAAAAGTTTCTCTTGTCCCGAGTGCAGATTCTGAAAAAAAAATTACACGACAGAATGCCCTTGATTCTATCGCATTTTTGCTGGTTTTTCTTATATATTAGGTAGTGAATAATATAAAACTGTTTTACTTAAGTCATTACGCGGGTTTTTATCACTTGTTCGGCTCTCGATTTACATTGGAAAAAAACCACATTGGATCGAGAGTCCAGACTCTTAAAAACATCGACAAGAAAAAGTACTCTTGATTCAATCAGAATCTAGCTTAAATCAAGAACCAATCCTCTTAATTTAAGCGGAGTTCGTTTTGATTCAAGCAAAAATCCGATCGAATCAAGAGTATTTTTTCTTGTCAATGTTTTCAAGAGTCTGGACTCTAGATCCAATGTGGTTTTTTTCCCGTGTACACGGCAAAATACCCTTGATTCTATCGAATTTTTGCTGGTTTTTCTTATATATTAGTGAATAATACACAACCGTTTTACACAAGTCATTACGCGGGTTTTTACCACTTATTCGGCTCTCGATTCAAGCAAAAATCCGCGTGAAGCAAGAGTATGTTTGTCTTGTCGAGTTTTTTAAGAGGCTGGACTGTACTCTTGATCCGAGAGACTTATTTTTTCAATGCTTGCTTCGAGAAGTGCCTAATTTTGAGAACTGAAAAATCCAAGCATTGAAAAGATTGCATTCAGCCAAAAATCATCTGTGAATGGATTTTTTTTTTGCGCGTGACATTCGATCCCCAAGAAGTGCCGCATGGCGCCTAGCCGAAAATCAGAAAATTGTCGATCCTTTAATAGTGCAATTCGAACCTTTTTAATCATAGAAATTTGGCTTTTTTAGAAACTAACTTAATTAGCTCTCCATGAAATAGGAGAAAAAATAAAATGAAAATTCTCTCTTAACGCTTTGCTGAGAACGACATTATTCCTCCAAATTCTGTCTACTAGCGGTGCAATTTTAAGACTGTACTTTATGTATTATTTTAACTATCCCTTCCTCCATGACTTTAATATTAATTTATTTCTATCAATTTGTGTGTTCCAGGTATGGGAAGCCGTTATTAGAACCTTGACTTGGGATGCATGCCGTAAGTTATAAAACACTCGACTTTTTAAGTTCAAATCCGTAAATTTTAGAGGACCATTTTTCGTAAGATTCGGAATCGGCACCATCTAAAAACGTTGAAGGAACTAAACGCGTCCAATCTCGCAAACCCTTTAATTTTCAACAATTTCATCTACGGAGAGATGAGGACACACTTATTTTCTTATTGAGATCGAAAGTGAATACGGAGTTTCTCCAAGGCACTTCTCCACCCCGTTTCCTTTCGAGCTCTGAGAATTATTAGTGCTTCTTCTTCCAAACCCATCAAATTTTCCATATTATAAGTAATAAGCTCTAAGAGGACGGAGTTACACGAAAAAGCCTATCCACTATCTCGCATACCGTGGGATATTGGTACTTCACTTCCAATACTAGAGTAAATCCACAAGTCAATAATCATCTTGAACCAGACAAGTCAATTGAGAAAGTTTCAGCCTTATCTATAACCCCTCATAAATTTCAGCATTTCTCTTTAAATGTAGTTTTGTTCGAAGACGGGGATTGCTAATTTCTTGAAAGAGGAATGTTTGCTCATGCGGACGGAGACTTTTTATTTTCGAGCCTCCGCATTTATTATCTGAGCTTTGTAATCCGGAGAGACGAAAGCAAAGTTCGGAGATCAACGCAATTTTCCGCTTTATGATGATTGATGAGCAAAGTGTTGAGCAGATAATTATCTAGTGGGTCAGTTTCGCTGGTCTCAGAATCGTGTTTTGATGCTTTATCCCTATATATTAGCTAAAAATAATAAGATCCGTCAAAGCAGCGATTTTCTATGTTCAGTATTAACCGAGATATGCCCTTTGAAAAATTCGGTTTATGACGTCATCCACCGCGATAGTTACACGCTCGGTTTCCTCCTCCTTTCTTTCATCAGTTAGCGAGACACACATTTGTACTGGTTACTCATTGCAAAACTCGGATGAAAGTAAGGTGGAAGAAACCAAGGGCGTCACGACCGCGGTGTATGACGTCATGAGCCAAATTTTTCAAGGGGCAGTACCTCGGTTAATACTGAACGTAGAAAGTTGCTGTTAGGACAGATTTAATTATTTTTAGCTAATCTCCAAGAATCAAGCATCAAAACATGATTCTGTGACCAGCGCAACCGACCCATTGGGTTGGTTTGCTAAACCAACTGCTCAACGTTTCGATCATCAGCTATCATCAGACGAATCTGAGCTTTGACTGTCGAATACAACGTACGCTTTCATCGAGAGGACAAGAATATGGGGTCTCTGAAACATCTTGTTTCTGCACACAGGTCGCCTTCAAGTATTCTTTGGTAATCAATAGGTTAGTTGCGCTTGTCACGAATCGTACTTTAACTTCGAGTTCTTAAGAGTCAGGAACCAATAAAATGATCGGTTCTAATGATGCAGTTCCTCTTTCAAAAACGAAGGTTGTGGTATTGCGATACATTTACATTGATGTCCATCACTGATGACAACTATAAGGCAGATTCTGAGTATAAAAATTGCTGTAATAGACGTCTGAGATGGTTATTTCTTGAATTCCTATAGAGCCGAATATCGCAAAGTGAGGAAATTCATACTGTCTCTGTAATGCACTGTATTGTAGAAAAAATATGTACGAAATACGCTTTTCCTTAATTGAAATACATTTTGCAACAAGGAACTAATATTTCTGGCCCATTTTAGAAACAACATACATGCCATTGGCTTCCCTATGCAGATATGTGATTTTACAGGAGAGCCAGAGTTAGTGGTTCCTTAATGCAAAATGCAATCCAATTGAAATCTATCAATGATGACAACATAAGGCAGATTCTGAATTCTCCTTTTGATGTTTTATTTCTCTGAGATAGTTCAACAAAGGAAAGACGACTAAATCAGTTCGAAGTACACTTAATTCACCACAAATAACAACTTAACACTAGTGCTAGTGGAGTAGCACGACCGTTTTTTTATTAATTAAATTTTAATTTTTCTCCGCAAAAAATCAGGATTTGGAAAAATTTTGAAATCAGGACTTAGCAGTCAAAAATCAGGATTTCCCTAAATGAAAAAAAAACTAGACACTCTGATAAAACTCATTAAAAATTGGCGAGAAAATATTGACAAGTATCTCAGGAGATTCGCGTTTCATCAAACGGAATTTCGCAGTGTCCGATGGCTCCCACGGCTTTTTTCTGGAACACGGCTCGGCAGTTCCTTCTGCCGTGCTAAGGAAAAACGCCGTATGAACATTCGAGAGTTGCCAAAATTTCCTTCAATAAAATGTTCATTTTCGAGTAAATTTATGAATATTTTGCCTTGAGATTTTCAGGAAATTTAGGTAAAATTGCGAACAAAATTATCTGAAAAATTGGAGGAAAAACGTTTAAAAATTTACCCGAAAATTCATGATTTATTAAGAGAAATTTGGCAACGCCTGAAGGCTCATACGGCGTTTTTCCTCAGCACGGCAGAACTGGAATCCCATTAGTTGCGAGGTCCTCTCGCGGATCGCCAGCCGCAGCAGCTGGATCAGCGTCCTCCCCGCGTCAGACACACGTTCACCTCCTCGATTGACGTCAATAACCCTCCCCCCTGCCCCAACCACCNCCCCCGCCGACCCCCGTTGTCCCGTCCTGTGTCATCGATGAATAATTTACCAGGACAAAACGACTTCGGGCCGACCCATACTGTAATGCCGACGGGAGAACAGCGTATGAACCGACGCACGTTGTCGAATTTCATTTAAACGTATTTCTGTCAAACGGAACTATGTGTATTCAGACATGAGCCCTGAGACCCATAAATTTTATGCATAACAGGGCTAACGTCTTAATGCACATAGTTCCGTTTGGCAAAAATACGTCCATTTGATGAAACACGGATTTTTACAAAAACTTGTGAGCACTTCACTTCAAATTTTTAACAGAAATTCTTTCGCGGTTCGGTCTGACGTGCGTGTAAAGTTCGAGTAGATATATTCGTAACTTTCTCAGGGTGTCTACAAGTCCGAAATTTTCAGGAAGTCCGGAAATAGTACTGATTTTTTTACGGACGGTCCGGAAGTACTGAAAAAGTGTGGAAATACCGCAAGAAAGTCCGGAATTTTTTCTTCATTTTTCTTGTTATTTTTGTTGCAATTTGAGCGAGAAATTCAAATTTTTGAAATTTTTGAAATTTCGTCAAATGGAGGTACTGAAAAAGTGCGGGATTTTTCTGTTGAGGAGGTACTGAGTTTCTTGGAAATTTACCGAAAAAGAACTGTAAAATTACTGAATTTTGGCTAGCCTGTTTTAGTAGACACTCTGCTCTCCTCAAATATTGATGCTTAAGCGGGGGAAATTCGACAACGTCTGAAAGCTCATGCGGCCTTTTGTCCTGAGCACGGGCGCATTGTCGGCCACCATTAATTACGCCGTCGAAATGCAACTCGGATCCGCCAGTCATTTTTTTCGGGGGCGGGCTCCGGTGACCCAGTTCCGGCGCCTAATGACGACACTCCCCCTCCCCCTCCCCCTCTCGCGGGTCGATGAGTCGGCTCCGATTTTAGGGGGGTTTTTCGCCGTTCCGAACGACGCCGGCTGACCCGATTCCGGCCAAAGTCAGGTGCAAAAACGGCGTCGTCTGCATCGTGAAGCGACGTCTAGAAAGAAGTTAATGGCTTCAATATTTGAACTACACCTAGGAATAAGGAACATTACTTTGTCTGGCTTACTCGTAAAAGCACGTATCTGTGCATTGAAACAAATGGCAAAGTTGCCCGTAAGGTTAAATTGTGCATATAAAGATTTAATCCGACAGGGTGTCTAGCATCTGGATTTTCCTGATTTTCTCAATGCAGTTAAACATCAGGAAAAATCAGAATTCCCAAAATGGAAAAAAAAGAAGAAAAAAAAAGAAAAAAAAGAAGAAAAAAACCTAGACAGGTAGACACCTTGCAGTGATGCTTCCTGAATTTGTGTAGGAAAAATATTCGAAGTTACTTTTTTTACCATAGGAATTTGGAAATATTCGGATGCTTAAACCTGGGTTGCCACAGTCAGGGAGAACCGGAAAATGTCAGGGAATTTGAATAAGTCAGGGGAAACCTGGGAATGTCAGGGAATATGACGATAATGTCAGGGAAAAATTGATCAGCACTTTTATTTGTTTTCTAGAATGGGTTTGATGTTTCGAACAACGTATTTTGCCCAAGAACCATTTAGGAATTCGGCAATATTCGGATGCCTCAGCCAGGGTTGCCTCAGTCAGGGAAAATCGGGAAATGTCAGGGAATTTTAAAAAGTCAGGGAAAACCTGAAAATATCAGGGAAAAATTGATAAGCGCTTTTATTTGTTTTCTGGAATGGGTTTAACGTTTCAAACAACAACTTTTGCCCAAAAACTATTTCTAGTTATGTCTTTTTGACCATTCGGCATATTTTCAATTGTCAGGGAAATATCAGGGAATTTCATTCTCTAGATTCGGTGGCAACCCTGTTAAGCAGCGTTATTGTTCACGAGGGTGGAGCGGAGCTTCTAGACGCAGAGAGAGACGTGAAACGATGACCGACCACAGAGATTTAAAGAGGTCACTGGTTTTTTCTTTTCTTTCTGATTCTTTTGGAGCCAGTCTCCGGTGGATTTCCGAGAACTTGGGGTCTCCCCGCCGTTCAAGACTCCCCGGACTCGTTAATCTTGGATTCCTTGCGCTAAGGAAAAACGCCGTAACAGACCTCCGACAGTGCCAAATTTCCCTTAGTAAATCAAGCATTCTTCCAAAAATTTGTCCATACACTGGAAAAAAAACACATTGGATCTAGAGTCCATACTCTTAAAAACATCGACAAGAAAAAGTACTCTTGATTCAATCAGAATCTGGCTTGAATCAAGAACCAAGCCTCTTAATTTAAGCGGATTTCGTTTTGATTCAAGCAAAAATCCGATTGAATCAAGAGTATTTTTTCTTGTCAATGGTTTCAAGAGTCTGGACTCTAGATCCAATGTGTTTTTTTTTCAGTGCACAGTTTTCTTACTATTTTTCAGAGAATATTGTTTAGCGCGATCTTAAATTTCTGAGAATTTTATCGAAATATATTCATAACATTCCTCAAAAAACATTTTTTGAGTGAGAACTTGGCAACATTCGAATGTTCGCACGACGTTTTTCCGTAACATCGCAGTCTTGTGGCGGGTTCAGCAGCGAAAGTGAACGCGATTCAAAAGTCGTTGGACCCGAGAACGAATTAACATTCTTCCTGAAAGAGGCTCGGTGTTGCGTCACCTTTCGACGTTGTAGGAATGTAATTGTAGACAGTGGCGATTCTCAAAAGTTCGAACACTCTTCTTCCTCCATTCAACTGTTTTTAAAACAATCGATTTTACTTTAGGTAAGCTGCGGTACCAAGAATCGATTGTTTTAAATACATTTAAACGGAAGAAAAATAGTGTTGCCAACATACAAGATTGGTGTGTGGAGTGTAGCCATGTACAATACTACCTTTTGACATTGTGCAGTACAATGTTCGCTGAACTTGAACTCGTGCATTTATGAGGATATTAAATTTTTTGGACTTCCCAAGTTTTGCTAGTGATAATCATAAAAGTTTATTTTCTTTTTCAAACCAGTTGAAATTCTCGGATTAATCCATACATGATAAGAGTCCTCCATAAGGAAGAGCTTCCGCAAAAAAACCCTCAATTTCTGATTGATGTCCATCAGGTTTCAACACTGACCGATTTTCATCGTTGCACGCTGCTCTCATTCGACACAACACGAGCGCGTCCAACTCAATTCGCCTTCAACTGGGCGTGATACCTCCCGGCTCACCCCAGAGCACGAATAGTCGCATCCAAAACTTGCACAGCGAATCCGATCATGTCCATCGCCGAAAGCGCTCAAACGGACGGATTGAACTGAGCCGTTTTTTGGTTTGTGACGTCAATGGTCAGTCTTATGTTAATGCCTTCATCCGGATATAGAATCGGTCGACCGTGGAAAAATGTAATTTCAAGGATCCGTTCTTAATGTCGAAATTCTTTCTGACGTGTCTGATTTGGGCATTCTCTAAGCAGACGTACCGTGAATCGTGTTTTTCTCGATGTTTCTTCCACTCCGCGAGTGGATTGTTATTTCCTCGAATATTTTCAAAGTAACATTTCGAAATACGTATCTTAAGCTCTAAAATATCGTAGTTTTAGAGTTTTAAAAGTCTACAAAATCACGTTTGTGAAAAGGAACGTGATGTATCTAAAGCTATATGCTTTAAATGCTTTGTTTCAAGTTACAGCCCCCCCTTCTTTTTCTCTTTTTTTACGACTGAACGTAAGTAAAGACTAAGAAAAAATTTCGATTCGTTTCGTCATCGTCATTCGCTGTTGTTGTGCTGAAAATACTATCATCATAAGTTCCGTTGTATCGACAGAATTATAATGAAAAAGTATGAGGCGAACATAAATGTTCAAAAATGTTGGGAAAATAAGAAAAACTGTAAAATTATCATACTTAGAGCACAGTAGGACATCGTTTGTAGAAATTAAACCCGAAAAAGATCAACACAATACTTTGACAAGAAAAACTCTGTTGATTTAACCGGATTTTTAGTTGAACCGAGCGCCAGGCCTCTTAATTTAAGAGCATTTCCTTTTGATTTAGGCAAAAATCCGATGGAAGCATGAGTATTTTTTTCTTGTCAAATTTTTAATAGCCCGGACTTAGCATCCAAAATAGACTTTTTTCCCCAGTGTCCCAGTGAGCCAACAAATCCGAAACTACCTCCACCCAGTGTTCGAAACTCACCTTTGAGTTTTAGGAGCCATGTGGCGCATCAAGCCTGATTTTTAGGGGCCTTTGAAGATTTTTTAGGGGCCAAATTGGCTTTTTGCCTATACATTACGGCATATTTAGTGAAAAATTAGACGCAAAATTGTTTTCGTAACAGAACTAGTAAGTAGCTGTAACTTGAGGAAGACAAAAGCACTAAGGATGAAATCGTGAAGAACAGAAAAAGCTTTCACTTGCAGCGCTGAAAATTTCAAATAATCACCTAACATGAAAATTCAGATTTTCAAGGGCCACGTTGGCGCAAAGCGTTCGTTTTTTAGGAGCCATGGCCGATTCTTTAGGAGCATTCGGCGTGTTGGCGCCTGTGAGTTTCGAACACTGCCTCCGCCCCTGTTTCTCCGTCCTTGTTCTTCAACAGCAAGAAAGTCAGGGAGCCTGAAACAGCGCGAATGTCAAAACCCTAGGGACAGGTATTTGCCGAGCCCGACTTGGCAACGAACGTCGGGAAATCCATCCGAGAGCCGCCCTTCCCGCAGCTTTCGGGTGAGCGGCGGCGGTGGGTCCAGAATGCCGCCATGGAAGCCCTCGCACGGGCCCCGGCCCCAGGGATGAGGGGTAGGCCCAGACGACGCGGGAACCAGACAGAAGGGGATCCACGCTGCCAGATCGCACGAAAAATCTCCCGGGTTCCGCTCACGGGCATGCGAGGAGGAAAGTTTCGATTTCGAGCACGATCTGGCGACCGCGGCTGGAATCCGGCGTGAGGGACCAGGGACCTGTCTGCGCGCTTCCGTGTTCCCAACCCAACGCGAGTGCATCCACCCCAGACACAGCGCTGCCGGGTTTCCGGGAGAGATTGCCAGGGTTTCCGCGCGAGAGGAGGGTTGGAGACCACTAAATAGTGCATCAACCCCAGACGCGGCGCTGCTACATCGCGCTTGGCTCCTGGATTTTATGAGTGACGTGTTTGTCGCGAACTTCAGCCGCACTGGAAAAAAAAATTCGCCCGGATCTAGAGTTCAGCACTGGAAAAAAAACACACATTGGATCTAGAGTCCAGACTCTTAAAAACATCGACAAGAAGAAGTACACTTGATTCCATCAGATTTAAGCCTGAGTCAAAAACACAGCCTCCTAATTTGAGCGGATTTTCTTTTGATTTAAGCTTAAATCTGATTGAATCAAGAGTATTTTTTCTTTTCAATGTTTTCTAGAGTCTTGACTCTAGATCCAATGTGTTTTTTTTCCCCAGTGCTGGATCTAGAGTCCAGATTCTTAAAAACAATGACAAGAAGAAATACTCATGATTCAATCAAAATTTGGCTTGAATCGAGAACCAAACCTCTTAATTTAAGCGTATTTCATTTTGATTTAAGCCAAAATCCGATTGAATCGAGAGTTTTTCTTCTCGTCAATCTTTCCAAGAGTCTGGACTCCGGATTCAAGCAAATTTTTTTCCAGTGGCGTAGCTGGAAGAGGAGATACGTTGTTTTAGGAAAATTATTCGAAAATCTTTTAGTCGCATCGGGAAGTTCTGAAATTCACACTGGAAAAAATGGTATGCTGTTTTAGCACACTGGATAAAAAAGTCGCTTAGAGTCCAGGCTCTTTAAATCATTGACAAGAAAAAACTCTTGATTCAATCGGGTTTTTGCGTAAATCAAACGGAAATCCGCTTAAATCAAGAGGCTTGGGTCTTCGATATGAGGAAAAATCCGATTGAATCAAGATTCTTTTTTCTTGTCCACGTTAGTAGAGTCTAGACTCTAGATCCAAGCGACTTTTTTTTCCTGTGCACCTAGGATGTCAAAAATGTGTCTGGTGATCCTGAGATGCTACCTTGATTGCCCCTGCAGTTGGACTTGCATTCATAGGGTGTAAAGTTAACCACGAGGGCAGTAAAGGCAGCATCTTGAGATCACCAGACACATTTTTGACATCCTAGGTGCTAAAACAGCATATTATTATTTTCAGTGCATTCCTGACCGCGCAACTTGCATGAAATTTGCGTGTTTTTGCGCTTCCTGCTCAATGAAATATATTTCCACGGTGGCGAACGTCAAGCGAAAACCAGAGAAGTCAGATGATTTTTGAAAACATGGAAATTCAGGACAAAATTAGGGAATTTTGATAGTTCATTTCAAATCAATTTTAATTCAATTTTCAAATTTAAATTTTTACATGAAAACGGTCGTGCGGATTTTTGTGCAAACTTCAGTGAATTTTCTGCATAGCACGAAGCGAATTCCTTGTCGCACCAGTCGACTCCTAAGAGCTCGGGGTCGCATACCTAGCAAAATTGAAGGAGCACCGGCTTAGGTTCTGTTGGGTCATACCACTGTTTCGACTCATAGGAGCGCGGGGTCGCATACCTAGCAAAATTGAAGGAGCACCGGCTTAGGTTGTGTTGGGTCATACCACTATTTCGACTCCGAGGAGCTCGGGTCGCATAATCGCAAAATTGCAGGCGCACCGAATCGGTAGCATTGCTGTGCAAAGGTATCCGTAGAAAAAAAAACCCGAATATCCGGCACAGTGTTGTAGGTGCGATGTTTCTTAAGTGATGTAAGTAATATCGCATTCATTTTGGATAGAAACGAGATTTCCTGATTTTTTGCGCGAATTAATCGGACCGCGTTTAATAGAAAGGAACCAAGCCACATCAGCCATTGTCTAACTTAACTGGGAAATTTAAAATTTAACAAGAGAACTTTTATGCGGATTCCTTTGAACATTTAAAGGTATTGGCTATGTACTATGGAAAACATTTACTGTTTGCACTAAAATACGCACTAACGTTTTCTTGTAAAAAATTAAATTGCCCAGTTAAATTTGGCGAATGCTGATGTGGCTTTGTACTTTTCCGCTAAACACGGTCCGTTTCATACTTTTCTCTTTCCACCAGCAAAACTTTGCAACAGCCGCATCGGAATCCTCTTCGTTTAGCTAGTTTTACCTGGAAGAGCTTGAGCAATCACAGTTATAAATCATAGCGTAGTAGAATGATAGCGCTCGGAGTTACCGACAAAATTGGAAAAATCATGTTGGGAGGAAAACCACATGAAAATTATACAAAAAATTTTAAAGCGGACCTCAGTAACAAGGTGGATGTTGGGCTTACACGTGAAATTACTTTCTACGTTGATGGAAGCAGTCACAGATTCCAAGAGAAATAGGTCAGTTGCGCGTGTAAAGCTTATCAATATTTTAGTCTTGATGTAATTGAGATAATATTCTGCCGTGCTACGGAAAAACGCCGTATGAACCTTCAGGCGTCGCCAAATTTTCTTCGATAAAACACAAATACCCTGATAAACTGAATATTTGTCTTCCAATTTATCAGATAATATTGTTTGTATTTTGATCTAAAGTCCCTGAAAATTCCAAGGAAAAATATTCATAATTTTCCTCATAAATAAACATTTTATCAAATGCAATTTGGCAACTCTCGAATGTTCACACGGAGTTCTTCCTTAGCACGGCAGTATTGAACGGTATTGCCCTTCCATTGACAGGGCAGGAAACGAAACACCGCAAGATGTTTTTCTGCATCAAATTTTCTTACAGAATACGTCGAATAAACCAAAATTTTCCAAATTCAACTCACAAGTTAGTAACTGATGTCATCTAAACTGAAAATTAAATTTCTCACTCGACAAAAACCCAAGTCCATCCATTTTGGCGATAAATATTTAATGTCTGTAATCTGATTATTTCATGGATGTCAAATCGATTTTTCCAGGCTAGAGTCACTACCTTCATGTATCATTATGATGTAGTGCTAAAGATCCTGGTATATTAATGTTTTCTACAAAATGCTCCATCAGACTCAACTTTTTACTCTGTGGACGCCTTAGTAGAATACAGTTTTTCAATAGTGAATGGACCACTAGACAAGGTACGAATTTAAGCAATCTAATACATGTTTCTTAACCAGAATCTCACGTAGAACACGATTAGCGCAACGAATATTACTGAAACTAACTCCTAACTAATTGTAAGATATCAACGTTTTTATTTCACATTGGTTACGAGGAATTTGAACTGCCCGCTCACAAGAAACTCAAAGCTCTACGTGAGTCAAATCGCGCTCTACAACGGTGTCAGCAAGCTTCTCAATCGAGCAATGTTCATTTCCCACCATGTGTTGTTCAAAATATAAGCAATTTGCTATAGCTAAGCCAAAGCGTCAAAATTGAGGTTGCCAGATTTTTAAATCGTAGATACTGTCATGATAACGTTTAGCGCGCGATGTGAATCGCGTAGAGCATTGAGTTTTCATGAGCGGGCGGTTTGAATTCACGCATCAAGAATCATTAAATATCTTCGTAAAGAGTTGATTTCAGTAATTATCGTTGTGCGCATCGTGTTCTACGTGAAATTTTGGTTGCGGATCATGAATCAGAATGCTGAAATTCGTACCTCGTCTAGTGGTCCATTATGTGTCAAGTTTTAAAACCATGTTTCATGAAGGCTTTCAGTGAAATGTATCCTGGAATCTATCCAGTTGGAATTTTTGTGGTTCAACGTTTAAACGTCAAACGTCCTCGAAAAGATCCTATGTTTAAGCGATGTTTGAAATATAGTTGCATGTGCTATTACTCAGGGCTTGCCTTATACGTCAATACTGCGGATCATTTACCGAGAATGAAACGCTTAGCGGGCTGATTCTTGAATTTGATAGACAAAGCTATGGACAAAGAAGACAACTAAAGAGGATTTGGAGGGATTCTATTGGTGCGAGATGGTGGCTGCAATGGATGAAGGAGGTAGATAGTAAATCAACTATGGCAACCCACGAGAGACCCTATAGTCGAATCTATCTTTTTCTCCTTAAGTCTATAGGAAGTAACCATTTCAACCAATATGATGGTTTCAAACTTCCTATGTCTTCTTTGTTTATTGCTTTGTCTATCAATTTCAACATTCAGCCCGCAGCATAGATTCTTTTAAACGGACATATTTTCTCTAATTTTTCTCAATATTGCAGCTAAAGCTTATAAAAAAAGGCATCTAAAATAAAGAAAACTGATTTCGACAACGACATCAGCTTTTTTACAAGTTCTGTTCCTGTAGTAATGAAAAATTAGAAATCTAAAATAAGAAAGCAATGGGTAATTTTTGATAGTACCCCCGCGCTATGCGGCATCAAAGATGATGTAGATTTTAATGAGTGCTGTATGTATAGGTTGAAAAAATTGATACCATACGCATCTTCCAATGTGCTTGTTCAGGTGGTTTTTTTTTTTTTTTTTTTTTTTTTTTTTTTTTTTTTTTCAATTCGCTGAAATACGGTTTCGACCTCATACGTTACAGTGCAAACGTCCTCGTGTTTTTTCGAATCCAGTTCTGACTAGTTTTGTAAAAATTGAAGTCATGCCAGAGATACTTAGCCACGAAAATGTTTTTGAAATGCCACTCCATGCTTCGTTGTTACCAAGAGAAAATCGTGCAATTTAAAAGGTTTCCTCGACCTCGAGAACATCAAGGCCCCTGAAAATGTATTTTTCTCTCTGTTCGTTGGGATTGGATATCCGCTCAAGAATGGAAGTGGAAATTCGACATCGAATTTGTTTTACCCTTCACTGGAAAAAAAACACATTGGATCTAGAGTCCAGATTCTTGAAAATATTGACAAGAAAAAGGACTCTTGATTCAATCAGATTTAAGCTTAGATCAAAAGGAACTCCGCTCAAATTAAGAGGCTTGGTTCTTGAATCAAGAGTATTTTTTCTTGTAGATGTTTTTAAGAGTCTGGACTCTAGATCCAATGTGTTTTTTTTCCAGTGTTGGGCGATTTCAGGATCTCAGCGGAGTTCGTTACGATGAGCTCCGAAATGCGTATCATCTAAACAGATCACCGCAAGTGAAACAGAACAAATTGCGTTAAAATTTTTGTCATGGGTCTGTTGAAAACTTCAGCTATAGTAGCTGTAACTTGAGGGAAATTTCGAAAAATCACCAAACAGAAGAATTAGGATTTTTTTTTGGGGGGGGGGGGGGGGTGTTATTTTTTAGGGGCCACGTTGGCTCAGAGCCTTCATGTTTTAGGCGCCATGACTGATTATTTAGGCGCATTTGGCGCGTTGGCGCCTGCGAGTTTCGAACATTGATGTTTATGCTATTCCCCATATCAGAAAAAATTATGTATGGCTCGGTTCCTCTCTACTAAACGCGGTCCATTTTATCAGGGTGTCTAGCATCAGGAAAAACCGGAAGAACCGGAAAATATCAGGAATTTTGGCCGATTAGGAAAAAAGCAGGAAAATCGGAAAAATCGGATGTTTTATCAGAAATTTGTTTTCTTACGCGAATCTCCTCAGCGGAGAAGAGAAGTCTTACTGCTTTTTGCATAACGTGCCAGGAGTCGTCGCGCCGTCCTTGTTCATACTTTCTCACCCGTAGCGCTTGTGTCTTATAGTGAAGGCCTCATCAAAAATCAGGAAAATATCAGGCATTTTGAAAGTAACAAAATCAGAAATTTTTTATAAAATATCAGGAAAAATCAGGGAAATATCAGAATTTTTCAAAATTAAAAAATACTAGACATCCTGCCTCTTAATGGAAGAAGTTCAATGTTACGTGTGGTTTCCGTCGAAAAATCCGCACCGATCTGACATCGCGGCTCGGAGCGTCTAGCTTGGCGTCGCGGCGCGGCGCGGCTCGGCGCGATCCGGAACTGGCGTGTTGCGTCGGGGGCGGCGGGGGGCGCGTCGGGTTGGTGGGGGCGGGTGAGGCGGGCGCTGCGCGGTGGGCTCTCCAGTACTCGCTGTGAGCCCGCGCCCTTCGGTCGTGCGTCAGTGTCGCCCCGCCCGGCCTCCGTGTTATGTGTATCCGTATCAGTGCAGTGAGACCCGACTCCCTCCGGACGACTCCCATGGTTAACGGCGACTCGAACCCGGATCCGGCCCAAGATTCCACCCGACTCCAACCCCGACGCGCCCGATATCAGGTCAGCATCCACCCCTCGCACCCCCGCAACCATCACCCGTTCAGACTGAAAGTTGGAAGACAAAATTATTGGGTTTTCGGCCATTCATAATGAAAGAAACAAATATTGAGCTTTTAACCGATTTTCTCTTTAATAACATGTGAACCAAGGCCATGCTTGAAAAAAGTATGTGCAAGAGGATGTCTATTTAACAAAATTTTAAAAAATTTACGATTATCCATTCAGGCAGGAAGTTGAGAAGACCAAATTATTGGGTTTTTGCTTCTCATAATGAAAGAAACTAAAATCGAGCTTACAGCCGATTTTCTCTTTGATAACAGGCCATGCTTTTAAAAAAACAGTGCACAAGAGGATGTTAATTGTTTATTTACAAAAATGTTTGAGAAATTTGCACACTGATCGCTAAGAATGACCTGAGTTGACATGTTATTGAAGAGGAAATCGGCCGAAAGTTGGAAATGTAGCTAACGTGCGTTACAATTCAGTGAACTGAAAAGCTCTACGCAGAGGGAAAAAGCTCATTCGAGCACAATTCTTCGTTTCCCGTACAGTGGAACGTAACTCCGTTCCAAGGTTGCCAAATTGTTTGAAACAATCAATTTATTTTACAAAAATGAACCTGTGCGATTTTTATTCACAATTTTACTGCTTTTTGCAGGAAATCCGAGGAATAATCTGTGAATTTATTCAGTAAGAAACGCCGAAGAATTTGGCAACATTGAACTTCAGTTACGTTCTTTCGTGACCGTGGTGGAATGCAACGAAAGAAACGTCGAAAACATGGGAATTTTCAGTGATGCATTTCGTGAAATGTCACGAGGGTTTTAAATTTTTGAAAAATATGAACCTTCGTTTCTGGGGCGGGAGATGCAACCGGATACGTGAGATCCGTGTTGTCCTGAACACTCCCTCGACCAGTTGATCGATTACCCAGCGTGTTGATTTTTTTTTGCAAGTAGTGCTCTCTCGAAAGGAGGAAATTTGAACCGAGTAAATTTGTCATTTGAGCTCGCGTCTGAGCATCCTTGGCCTCTGTCTATGTCTCAAGGTCGCCTATCTATGTCGTGTGCCGTGGATTGCACGCATCGATGCAAACACAGTCGAACACCGAGTTGCGGCTCGAGTGCCTCTATGGCGAGAGTGCGGACACGACGGTAATTTTGAGGTTAGGTCATGGAGCTTTGAGGGCCCGAAAGGGCAGCTACCTGTGAACTAAACTTACTCAGGATTATTTATTTTTACGATTGTTATGACTCGTCGTTCGTAAAGCACGCACTGGAAAAAAACATATTGGATCTAGAGTCCAGGCTCTTGAAAACATTGACAGGAAAAAGGACTCTTGATTCATCAGATTTAAGCTTAAATCAAAAGGAAATCTGCTCAAATTAAGAGGCTTGGTTCTTGATTTAAGCTTAAATCTGATTGAATCAAGAGTATTTTTTCTTGTCAATGAGTCTGGGCTCTAGATCTAATGTGTTTTTTTTTCCAGTGCGTGTTTGACCTCATTGTTGCATACATTAGCTCATTTTTGCGGTAGAACGCTCATCTATGAACACTATTGGCTATCTTGGTTTGATATTGGAACCTAAAGATTGGCAGTGGCAATTTTTTTTATTGTTTTTCGTGTTAAAAGGTTGCCTACCCTTTTTGGCCCCAAGAGCTTTATATTTCGACTTGTCCGTACTCTCTTTATCTACTTACTCTATTTGCGGCTGTTCGAAAATTTCATTAAAAATCTACGGTTGAACATTCAGTTGCTCCCTTCTCAATTAAGAAACTGATCCAGAACGGGGGGCAGCAATTTTACTGAGTAGTATGACACCAAATTGTGATGATTTATTGGGACTGTTTATAAAAATGCAGGAGAACGGATGTAGCTCATTGACATTGTGGGTCAGAGAGAGATAAGGTCATGATATCTCTCTCACACTCATTGAGTCAATGAGTTACGTCCGCTTTCCTAATTTTCGATTTTAATTTCTAATGAATCTCCACAAATCATTAGTCATATTACTCCGTAATAATGCGCTGCTACATTGTAGATTACGGTTCGTAGATAAAAAGAGCCCTGCACTCTCGTTCAGAAGCTTATTTATTTTTGTCATTATCTTCAAAATGATTTAACACTGCAAGGACAGTGTAAAACAAAACAGTGCCTTTCTCTCCTCTACATCGAATTTCAGTTGTTTTATCATAGAATAAACCACGAACAGTCCTATTTCGGTCTCTAAGTTCTCTTCCGAAGCCATGGACGATTATTTTTAGTGATTCCTGCTTGCACCCGAAATACCAAAGTTCACGAATTGGACCACATTTTTCAACTTGGAACTACGATTTCTTGCGTATTTTAGAAGCAACGTATGTGTAGTACGCAGTTTTCCGATGAAAATATGTGTCTCTGTCTATGAGCCAGACACTGTGTAGTTCCTTGTTGCAAAATGAAGTCAAACTGTACTGTAGAATAAATTATGAACGGTCCCCTTTTAGAGTCCCTAAGTTCCGTAACACAGTGGATCGAGTCAATAGGAGAGGTAGGACAAAATTTGGAAACTTAAACGCTCATAACTCCGCTCATACAAAACTTTGAGGTTTTATAAGTGGTTCCATTGGTTACCTCATGAAAGTTTCTTCTAACTGCACCCCTCAAAATTTAAAATGTGACGAAATAACCATCCAAATTTGCAGTTTCAGTAAAAAATTTCATATCCGACCTCTCCGATCAGTGTTCAAAACTCACCTTTGAGTTTTAGGAGCCATGTGGCGCAGCAAGCCCGATTTTTAGGCGCCATTGAAGCTTTTTTAGGGGCCAAATTGACTTTTTGCGTTTATATTACGGCGCATTTAGTGAAAAGTCAGACGCAAGATGTTTTCGTAACAGAACTAGTAAGTAGCTGTAACTTGGGGATGACAAAAGCACTAAGAATGAAATCGTGGAAGATAGGAAAAGCAAGCTTTCACTTGTAGTGCTGAAAATTTTGAGTTTTTTTTCAATTCAAATAGATTTGTTTTTCTTTTATGTGACTTCCTGTAAAAATCCAGATTTTTAGGGGCCACTTTGGCGCAGAGCCTTCATTTTTTAGGCGCATTTGACGCGTTGGCGCCTGTGAGTTTCGAACACTGTCTCCAATTGACTCGATACCCTGTGCGGCCGGAAACTCGGGGCGATGATTTTATCCGAGTCCGGCGCCGCTGAAGCCCCGATCGCGGGCCCCGAAACAAATCCTCGCCTCGGCTCGCGAGGTGAGCGGGAAGTTTTCCCCGGAACTTTTTCTCACCCCGGCCCGGGCGGCCGAGTGAAAGTGAGAAAAGTCGAAAGGTGTCGGCGAGGAGCGGGGGCCCGGGATCAACGACCCTGGCTCGAAGCAGTCGAAGCCCTCGTGCCTCCCGCGAGCCGATTGTCAATCGTATCACTGACCTCGTTCAATTTCCAACGGATTTTCCAGCCGCCGCCGATTGGCCAACCGCCCCGGCCGCCGACCTGCCCCGATTCGTGACGCCATCGTTCCCGTGTCGGAACGACTCACAGTGGATCGAGTCAATTTGAGAGATCGGACAAGAAATTATTAACTATAACTGCAAATTTTGATGTTTATTTCGTCACATTTTTAATTCGAAGGATCAGGGTGTCTACAAGTCCGGAATTTCTCGAAAGTCCGGAAATATTACTGATTTTTTAAGGCCGGAATTTTTTAAATTCATCGTCATTTTTGTCGCCATTTCAAATTATTCGAGTTTCGTCAAAAGGAGTCAATCAGAGTCAGAGAGGTCGGACACAACATTTTTGACTAAAACTGCACATTTTAATGTTTATTTCGTAACATTTTAAATTTCAAGGGGTGCTCTAAGAAGAAAATTTCACGAGGAAACCAATAGCACCACTGTTAGACCCTCAAAAGTTTGTACAAACGGAGTTATAAGCGTTTAAAGTTTCTAAATTTTGTCCGACCTTTCCTATTGACTCCATCCACTGTGCGACGCCTGAGCCGCGAACCTCGGATAAATGCCGCGATTCCTAGTTCTTTTTATTCCTATCATATTTCATCCCTCTTTCTCGTCTCGTGAAATAAATGGATTAAAAATAAGGCACACTAAAAATGGGGTTGCGACCCAGAAACACGGACACAACGGTTCAGTACTCAAGCCTAGGCCAATGGTAAATCGGGGGGAGGGAGTTATATTAGCATACCTAAAAATGTACTACATCGATTGATCCATACTGGGGGCGCGATAACCCTTTCTCGGCCGATGCTGGTCTCGTTTAAACAATAGACCGGGCAACTTCACGCGGATTTCTGAGTGTTTTTTCTTGTCAATTTTATTAGGAGTCTAGACTCTGGATCTGCCCCTAAATTACTTAAAGTTCTAGGGGGGAGGGAGGTCTAGGAGAGCATTACGCCATTTTATTTTTTTGTGTTAGAGGATAGGGGCCCATCATAAATGCTGATAAAGTGCGTTACGTAATTCAGAGACGGCCCCTAAGATCTCTATTTTCCAGTGTATGCAAGGCAGGGTTGCCACAGTCAGGGAGAATCGGGAAATGTCAGGGAATTTGATCCTCCCAATTCTATGGCAACACTGAAGATTGTGAAGCACAAACATGCCACAGATCGCTCCAGTTCGTATTTCCTCCAGCGCCCTGAAGTTACCGGGGTTGCCACAGTCAGGGAATACCTGGAAAACCGGGAAACGGAATTTTAAAAAGTCAGGGGAAATCTGGAAATGTCAGGGGAAATGACGGAAAAGTCAGGGAAAAATTGACCAGTACCATTATTTGCTTTGTAGAATGGATTCGCCGTTTTGAACAAGAAATATGGCCCAAAAACTATTTCCAATTATGTCCTCTTGATCATCTGACGTATATTCTATTGTCAGGGAATTTCACCAAAATATGTCAGGGAAACCACGGAAATGTCAGGGAATTTTATTTTCTAGATTTGGTGGCAACCCTGAGTTCCAGGGCTCTGGAACCCCGCGGACACTCCCTTTTTCCGGAGTGGTTGGCGACCCCGTTGTGGAAATCTCCGGCGTCGCGACGGCGAACGGGGCCGCGGGAGTTTTCCAGGGCGGGAAATTAGGGCGCGGGTTGCAGCGGAGGAGCGAAAGTGACTC